>QRFJ01002539.1:91058-103044 GCA_006176705.1 Cocos nucifera | reverse complement strand
AAATGGGCTATTGAGTCCATTGACTTTCGAGTCATATCCAACTTGTGAATCTTGTCTTCAAGGCAAAATGACTAAACTCCCTTTTGTTGGACATGGGGAGAGGGCCACAGATCTCCTTGCCCTAGTACATACTGATGTGTGCGGCCCATTTGATGTGCCGGCTAGAGGCAATTTTGTCTACTTCATTACCTTTACCGATGATCTGTCTAGGTATGGGTATGTGTATCTTATGAGACACAAGTCTGAAGCTTTTGAAAAGTTCAAAGAATTCAGACATGAAGTAGAAAAATAAACTGGAAAAATCCATTAAGGTTCTTCGATCAGATCGAGGAGGTGAATACCTTAGCCAAAAATTCCTAGACTATCTCAAGGAAAATGGCATAGTCTCTCAATGGACTCCACCAGGAACACCTCAACTCAACGGGGTTTCAGAATGGAGAAATCGGACTCTATTGGATATGGTTCGATCCATGATGAGCTTCACAGACCTTCCTGATTTTCTTTGGGGACACTCATTGTTAACTTCAATTTATCTACTGAATAGGGTTCCCTCTAAAACCGTTCCTACCACACCGTATGAGATATGGCATGGTAAGAAACCAAGTCTGAGTCATCTCAGAATTTGGGGTTGTCCGGCTCATGTCAAAAGACAACAAGCGGACAAGTTAGAGTTTAGGTCCTTTCAGAGCTCGATTCATAGGATATCCTAAAGAGTCATTAGGATACTATTTCTACATTCCAGAAGACCACAATGTGATTGTGAGTCGACATGCCATCTTTCTTGAAAAATAGTTTATTCAAGATAGCGGCATTGGAAAGCAGATTAAGCTTGATGAGAAAGTCTCACAAGTACAATGAGCTAAGGACCAATTGGAACCAAATCAGGTTGAGCCAATAAGAACAGTACCTCTTGATAAGTGGTAAAAATATACTAATAAAAGTATTAAATTATAAAATTAATTTATTTATTTCTTTAAAAATTAATACTTTTATTAATCTTATATAGGAAAGAAGGCCACCAATGTGAAAATGTTATTTTTCTGGTTCAGATGAAATAAATTTAAGACAAAACAGACTTCAAATGAGCCCGAAATTGAATTTCAGAAAAAAAAAATGGTTTAGTTCAAACCGGTTCAGAAAATTGGCTCAGCAGTTCAGCTCGATTCGACCGCAACAGCACACCGACCCACTGACGTAGTGCTGATGTCAGGATGACGTCAGCATTTTTTGCGGTGCATGGGGGACCATTTGGAGAGTAATTTGGGAATTTCACATGAAGAAGCATGCTCTGATTGACTGAAGAACGCGGCGGTCCATGCAACACCAAGCTCGCGCATGGTCTATAGAGGGCAATTTGGGAATTTTGTCTAATCCAACAGGCACCTTTCGCTGAAACTTGATCGGACGGTCGAAAAGAAAGCGCTGATGAACGACATCCGTAGCTCCTGATTGAGATCCAACGGCTGAGATTCATCTCGACGTTAAACTAAAGATCAGAAGGCCTCTTTCTACGCAATCAAATGGCCCAGATTCAATCCAATGGTTGATCCAATGGCTAGCATGAAATTCGACTTGATCTGAGTTATTTTAAGGGATTTTTAAGTAATTTTTGGACCGTTTGATCAACATCTAATGATCAGAATTACCCAGATTATTATTTGAGTTATTTTGAAAGTCTTAAACCTAATTTCTAAAGGAATTTGGGGAAGAATCAATTTTTTTTAGCCTATAAAAACCTGCTATTGCCGTAGAAAGAAAAGAGGAAGTCAGAGAAAAAGAGAGGGAAGTCAGAGAAAAAGAGAAAAAGAGAAAAAGGGAGAGAGTTAGAGAAATAAAGAAAAACAAAAAGAAAAAGAGAGGAGAGAGGTAGAAAGAGAAGAGTGATTTATGATAGAAAAAAAGGGTTTTTGATTTCTTTCGACAATCAAAACATCGATTAAGGAGCATCTTCTTCTACACCAAGTTCTCCACGCCAAGAGCAACGGATAATCAATTTCAGCAATCAAACAGTCTAATTTCTCTATGCTTTTTATTTTATTCATTATTTTTGAATTTGTTATCATGAACTAAATTTTCTTTTACTAAGGCTAAGGTGTAGCCACTCTTTTGATGCAATATTCATTGTGATTATTTTTAAATTTTATTATTGAGGAGTATATAAATCTGATCTTAATGCTTTTAGATTACTGGTCATCTTCTAATAGATCTGATGAACATAGATGTTATGGACCAAGTACATCTATGTTATTGCTTCTTGATTATATACCTTGTATTATGAATCAAATTAGAATTCATATGCATGCAGAAATTTTAGTGCGCTTTGGACGCAGCGTATTTTAATTAGAGGGTTTCACAAAACTTAATGCATTAATATTTATTTAAATTACACCTGGACCAAAGGATAATTAATAAATATTGATAGTTTTGCTATGCCTGGACCAAAGGATAGTGAATAAATTAGGAGACTCCACCATCACATGAAATAAAATTAATCTAAAAATCTGAATATTGTATTGACTGAGTTGGTGAACCGATTGCCTTAGTAATCCATTGCTCTTGAATTTAAAACCCTAATAATTTACACTCTCTCTATTTTCTTAAAAATTTTTAATTATTTTTTTATTTTATTCTTTAATTTCTTATTCTCATAAATCGATCTTCTAAATAAAGCATAGGAAAGAGCTTTTCAGTACTTATTTTTCAATCCTCTAGGGACGATACTCTACTCATTCACTTTATTACTTGATCGACTGGTGCACTTGCCATAGCTATAAATTAGCACGCATCAAGTTTTTGGCACTGTTGTCGGAGATTGTGTCTAAAATAATATTAAAATTTTGATCCTAGCTTTACTTTAGAAATTTATTTTTAATTTTTATTATTAAAAAAAAATTTTAGTGCATGACACGTACTGGACATAGTAACTTACTACCTTTAGATCCGAAATTGAAAGGACCATTAGAAGACTACAACAAGAAGAAACATGGCAGCTGAAGATCCTAACGACATCAATCTAGGATTGGATATGGCGATCGAAGGACAACATGAAGCTATTCGACCAGTACATCATCCATTAAATGATTACATCACACCATCTATAGTCGATGCAGCTTCGAGCATCAGGAGACCGCTAGTGCGAGCAAATAACTTTGAAATAAAATCGGTGATGATCCAGATGATTCAATCAACTGTCCAATTCAGTGGACACGTGCATGATGATCCGAATGCCCATATTTCTAATTTTCTTGAACTTTGTGATACTTTTAAAATTAATGGGGTGTCGGATGATGCTATTAGATTAAGGTTATTTCCTTTCTCTTTACGGGACAAAGCTAAGAGTTGGCTTCATTCTCTTCCTACAGGTTCTATCACAAATTGGAATGTCCTAGCCCAAAAATTCTTAGCCAAGTACTTTCCACCTTCCAAGACTGCCAAGATGCACAATGATATTACTTCCTTTATGTAGATGGACATGGGACACTATATGAGGCTTGGGAATGTTTTAAGAAATTGCTGAGGAGATGTCCACATCATCAACTATCTGTATGGCTTCAGGTACAAACTTTCTATAATGGTTTATCTCCTACTAATCATTCTATGATTGATGCAGCAGCAGGAGGAACCATTAATCAAAAAATGGAGGAAGAAGCTTTCGATCTGATCGATGAGATGGCATCAAATAGCTATCAATGGCAGATAGAATGTATGATGCCAAAAAGACTAGCAGCTGTGCAGGGAGTAGATTGCGTGCCAACCTTACTAGCTGAAATTACAGCCCTTAGAGCCGAAGTCAACAACTTAAAGGGAACAGCTATGCATGTTCAGAGCATTACTTGTGACCTGTGTGGAGGAGGACACGATACGAGCAATTGCCAGACAGATAATTCTTTTGCTAAAACAACTGATACAGCTAATTATATTGGTAATTTTTTTAGGCCACAACAAAACAATCCCTACTCCAACACATACAATCAAGGGTGGAGGCAGCACCCAAATTTCTCATGGAGCAATCAAAATGCAGCACAACAGCCACCCCCAGGATTCCAAGTACCTGAAAAGAAGTCCAACATGGAAGAGCTGATGGTCAAATTTATGCAAAACCAAGAAGCAACTATAAAAAATTTGGAAGCCAAACTTAGGCAGGACCAAACAGCAGCAATTCAAAACTTGGAGATGCAAATAGGTCAAATGGCTAAAATAATCTCTGAGAGACCTCAGGGATCCTTGCCCAGCAACACGGAGACCAATCCAAGGGAGCAAGTCAATGCTATCATCCTAAGAAGTGGTACAAAGTTGGAGGAGCCACATCAGAAGAAAGAGACTGAAGAGCCAACTACAAATAAGGAACCATCAACTAAAATTCGTCAGTCACCAAAACAACCAGCAGATGGATGGTCTCCAGGTATACAGTTTGCTGATCCAAATGTGAAGCCCTACGTGCCTGCCACTACCATTCCTAAGAGAGACAAATACAGCATCCAGATAAGAAATTTTCTAACTTTTTCAAAATTCTAAAGAATTTACATATTAATATTCCTTTTGTAGATGCTATTACTCAAATGCCCAGGTATGCCAAGTTTCTCAAAGAAATCCTAACAAATAAGAAAAAGCTGAAGGAGCATGAGAGAATAAATTTGAATGAAGAATGCTCAGCAATACTTCAAAATAAATTACCACAGAAGTTAAAAGATCCAGGGAGTTTTACTATCCCTTGCATTATTGGTGATTGTAGTTTTGATAAAGTTTTATGTGATTTAGGAGCAAGCATTAATCTCATGCCTTTTTCTATTTTCAGGAAGCTGGGTCTAGGAGAACCAAAGCCTACCACTATTACTCTTCAATTAGCCTGATAGATCCATTCAAATATCCAAGAGGTATAGTGGAGGATGTCTTGGTAAAGGTAAACAAGTTTATTTTTTCTATTGATTTTATTGTTCTTGATATGGAAAGAAGATTATGATGTACCCCTTATTTTAGGGAGACCCTTTTTAGCTACTGGAGGAGCTTTAATAGATGTTCAACAGAGAAAATTAATTCTTAGAGTCCAAGATGAATAAGTTACTTTTAATGTTTTCAAAGATACTAAACATCCTGATGATAATCAAACTTATTTTCTAATTGATATTATTGACAATCCATTATATGAGAATTCTGTAGAAAATAGGTTTGAGACTATAAAAGCGAGCAATGTCAAATTGAAAGAGGACTCGATCAAACATGAAAGTATTCCAATTGAAGTGGCACCAGATTGATCCACTTTAGAACTCAAAGAAAGTCAAGCTGAAGACTATAAATCAGAACTACTAGATAGGTTGTTTCTTTTCTTTTTAGTTTTGATCATTTTTTTTTCTTTTATTTTTTAGTAATTTATTGTTGCTCTTTTACTGCTCTGGTGTGTATTTTTAATTTTGCAGAAAAATCAATGAGAGCTCAAGCAAAATTTCAAAGCTCCAAAAAACCAGACTGAATCAAATCAGGTGTATTCCTTCCTATCCTTTATTGCACCCTTTATTTTTCTTTCTCCTTTAAGACAATGTAGAATAAGTTAAAAAAAAAAAAAAAAAAAAAAGGGTGGGGGGCGGAAGGCAGTGTGAAAGCTACCTTAATTCATGAGTATAAAATTGAGAATGTATAGAAAATTGACCAACATAGGTGATAAGAGAAGATACTTTTGTTCTTTTAATTTAATACTGAAATGCTAAAGTTAGTCATCACGAACACAAGTGCTATAGATCTTTGATGTACTCTAAGAAAGTTTTTAATTGTATTAACTAAAAAATTTGCTTCTGAAGCTCAATGCTTAGTTAGAAGTATTTTCTAAACTTTTTGACTTTTAATCCTAGATTTTATCTTTGTGATGGATAATCTTATTGAAACATGATATTAAATAAAACATTTCTAAGGAACTAGCAATGACTAAGTTGGGGGGTGTGATAAGTGGTAAAAATATACTAATAAAAGTATTAAATTATAAAATAAATTAATTTATTTCTTTAAAAATTAATACTTTTATTAATCTTATGTAGGAAAGAAGGCCACCAAAGTGAAGATCTTATTTTTCTGATTCAGATGAAATAAATTTCAGGCAAAATGGACTTCAAACAAGCCCAAAATTGAATTTAAAAAAAAAAATGGTTCAATTCAAATCGGTTCAGAAAACTGGCTCAACGGTTCGGCCTGGTTCAACCGCAATAACAGACCGACCGATCGATGCAGCGCTGACATCAGGATGACGTCAGCATTTTTTGCGACGCATGGTGGACCATTTGGAGGGTAATTTAGGAATTTCACATAAAGAAGTGCGCTCTGATTGGCTGAAGAATGCGGCGGTCCATGCAACACCAGGCTCGCGCATGGTCTACAGAGGGCAATTTGGAAATTTTGTTTGATCCAACGGGCGCCTTTCGCTGAAACTTGATCGGACGGTCGAAAAGAAAGCGCTGATGAACGACATCCGCAGCTCCCGATCGAGATCCAATGGCTGAGATTCATCCCGACAATGAACTAAAGATCAGAAGGCCTCTTTCTATGCGATCAGATGGCCCAGATTCAATCCAATGGTTGATCCAATGGCTGGCATGAAATTCGACTTGATCTGGGTTATTTTAAGAGATTTTTAAGTAATTTTTGGACCATTTGATCAATATCCAACGATCAGAATTATCCAGATTCTTGTTTGAGTTATTTTGGAAGTCTTAAACCTAATTTCTAAAGGAATTTGGGGAAGAATCAATTTTTGTAGCCTATAAAAACCTGCTGTTGCCGTAGAAAGAAAAGAGGAAGTCAGAGAAAAAGAGAGGGAAGTCAGAGAAAAAGAGAAAAAGGGAGAGAGTTAGAGAAATAAAGAAAAACAAAAAGAGAAAGAGAGGAGAGAGGTAGAAAGAGAAGAGTGATTTGTGAGACAAAAAAAAAGAGTTTTTGATTTCTTTCGATAATCAAGACATCGATTAAGAAGCATCTTCTTCTACACCAAGTTCTCCACGCCAAGAGCAACGGATAATCAATTTCAGCAATCAAACAGTCTAATTTCTCTATTCTTTTTATTTTATTCACTATTTTTAAATTTGTTATCATGAACTAAATTTTCTTTTACTAAGGCTAAGGTGTAGCCACTCTTTTGATGTAATATTCAGTGTGATTATTTTTAAATTTTATTCATGAGGAGTATATAAATCTGATCTTAATGCTTTTAGATTACTGGCCATCTTCTAATTGAACTGATGAACATAGATGTTATGGATCAAGTACATCTATGTTATTGCTTCTTGATTATATATCTTATATTATGAATTGAATTAGAATTCATATGCATGCGGAAATTTTAGTACGCTTTGGATGCAACGTATTTTAATTAGAGGGTTTCACAAAACTTAATGCATTAATATTTATTTAAATTACACCTGACCAAAGGGTAATTAATAAATATTGATAGTTTTCCTATGCCTGGACCAAAGGATAGTGAATAAATTAGGAGACTCCACCGTCACATGAAATAAAATTAATCTAAAAACCTGAATATTGTATTGATTGAGTTGGTGAACCGATTGCCTTAGTAATCCATTGCTCTTGAGTTTAAAACCCTAATAATTTAACTCTCTCTATTTTTTAAAATTTAAATTTTTTATTTTCTTATTCATTCTATAATGTTTCTAAATAAGCTGGAAATTTTAGTACTTTTTTAATCCTAGACATACTTCTATCACTTATTACTTAATCGACTGGTGCACTGCCATAGCTATAAATTCATGCATCACCTCCTCCACCTCGTAGATCGGAAAAGAGTTTTCCATCCCCCTGAAAGATACTTAGGTATTATTTCAGAGGAAGTAGAGGAAAATGTTCCTCGTAGGTAATGGTGCTCATGGTGATGATCCCAAAACCTACAACGAGGCGATATCAGATATCGACTCCGAGAAATGGCTAGAGGCAATGCAGTCAGAAATTGACTCGATGCACTCAAACCAAGTCTGGACCTTGGTAGATCCACCAGAAGGTATAGTACCTATTGGGTGTAAATGGATCTTCAAGAGAAAGATTGGTGCAGATGGGAATGTGGAGACATTCAAGGCTAGACTAGTGGCAAAAGGTTATAGTCAACGCGAAGGCATTGACTATCAGGATACCTTTTCCCCAGTGGCTATGCTAAAATCCATCCGCACATTGCTTGCCGTTGCAGCCTATTTCGATTATGAAATATGGCAAATGGACGTGAAAACGGCATTCTTAAATGGATATCTTGAGGAAGATATCTATATGGAACAGCCGCTAGGTTTCACATCCAGTGATACTGATCACAAGGTTTGCAAGCTGCAAAGGTCCATATATGGACTTAAGCAAGCATCTCGGAGCTGGAACACTCATTTCAATGATGTGATCAAAATGTTTGGTTTCATCAAAAATGAAGAGGAACCATGTGTTTTCAAAAAGGTCAGTGGGAGCGCTGTTGTCTTCCTCGTATTGTACGTGGATGACATCCTCCTTATTGGGAATGATATTCCCATGTTGACAATCAGTCAAATTATGGTTGTCCAAGGAATTCTCCATGAAAGACCTAGGTGAAGCATCCTTTATTCTAGGAATTAAGGTCTATAGGGATAGACCGAATAGGATGCTAGGACTTTCACAGAAGATGTACATAGAGGAAGTACTAAAGAGGTTTAGTATGGAAAACTCTAAGAGGGGATTAATACCCTTCAGACATGGTATTCATCTTTCCAAGAAGATGTGCCCTAGCACACCTGAGGAAATAGAACGCATGAGCAAGATCCCTTATGCTTCTGCAATAGGGAGCCTCATGTATGCCATGCTATGTACACGACCTGATATAGCCCATGCTGTGAGTGTCACAAGCAGATATCAGTCAAATCCAGGTGAAGAACACTGGACTTCTGTGAAATGTATCCTTAAGTACTTGAGAAGAACTAAGGATATGATGTTGGTCTTTGGTAACGGAGAACTCCAAGTCCAGGGATACACAGACTCGGATTTCATGTCCGATATAGATGATCGAAAGTCGACATCTGGGAGTCTGTTTGTGTGCAATGGTGGTGCTGTCAGCTGGAAGAGTTTCAAGCAAACCATGATAGCAGATTCCACCATGGAAGCAGAATATATCGCTGCATCAGAGGCTGCGAAGGAAGCATTCTGGTACAAGAAGTTTGCTGCAGAAATTGGAGTAATGCCATCAGATGCCATTCCTCTATACTGCGACAACAATGGCACCATAGCCCTTGCTAAGGAGCCGAGGTCTCACCAAAAATCCAAGCACATTGAGCGGCGATACCACCTCATCCGCGATTACCTCGAGAAGGGTTACGTCGAGGTCAAGAGAGTCAACTCCACAGATAATGTGGCAGACCCACTTACAAAGCCGTTGGGCCAGCAGAAGATCGAAGCCCACCTTGAGAAGATGGGACTTAGACTTGTAGCCAATTGGCTTTAGGACAAGTGGGAGATTGTTAGATATATGTGCCCTAGAAGCCAGAATTGGCTGACACTTGTAATACACTTCTAGGGGCAAAATTATAATTTTGACTAAATCAATAAAATGGGTTATTTTCTATCACATATGTGTATTTAGTGTCTGTGATACATCCTTTGAGTTAATGGTAATGATAATTCATATTTTCAAGAGTTGAAAATTTAAGACATGAATAATCATTATTAACTCATAAAATGCTCCCGACCATAGGATCATCACGAGGATGGTGATTGATCCGGAAGGTTGGTGTACAATCGCTTCTCTTTAGTAGATGAGTCTTGAGTCTACGGTGTGGAGACACCGGAGCGAGAGTACAGGTACTCGTTAGAGAACGAGGGCACTGAGCGTGACCACCTCGAGTAGTCATTAGGGAGTCTACCTTCTCGTCAATGACTGACTCGATGCTGCAGTAGTGTGTCTGGTTCTTTGACCTGAGGTGCATCGGCAGTTCACCTTGAGGGTGTTATAGTTTGACTACACCATTACTCGGTCTCCTAGCCATATGGAACCCTGAGGTGTATGTTGGCTATAGCATGTTCATTGTAGGAACTGGATTGCATCAAGATGGAATCTATCTACCTCGGTGGTAGAGGAGCAGCCCTATGATGATCATGAGAATCAAGTCCAGAAGCCCATGGCCATGGCAGAGTGAAATAATAGAAAGAGTTTCTATTTAGATTTTCACATTCGGACTTCGAATCGAATGATTACATCATATGACAGAGACTAGGGTTTGACGAGTTCACCTTAACCCTAATCTGATCGGGGCTCAAGATAGAAGAACTTAATCACACAGGTAGCTGCACCAAGAGGTTCGCATTCAGCTCTGATGGGTTGCCACCATATACTGCTAGGTGTCACTGGTGGATTTTGGGAGCAATTAGAATGATTTAGATGATCGATCATTCTAGCTGTTCGAATCAGAAGAGTTCTGATCCATCGAAAGGAGTTTCGATGATGTCGATGATAGAGATCATGACATATCCCATTACCATACAGAACTGAACCTAACTGGGTCACACAAACAAGGGTTTGAATCTGGTGATCATCAATTGAACTGATCTAGTTCAATTGATCTGAATGAGATTCAATTAGGTTCAAGGAAAATCGTGCTAGCACTCGATTGAACCTAACGTTCTTCTTTTACTATCATAAATAAGTTGTCCTGACTGAGCCAAAGGAGTTTGTGCTCAATCAGAGGCCTTCATATGGTCTGACTGGAGGTTGTCCAAGTCAGAAAAGGTTGTCTTATTTTGTAAGACATTACCTGCCATTTTTGGTCACCTGCCATTTCTTCGTTCTTTGACTTTGGTCAAAAGTCTACCTTTGACTGGTCAAATGTTGACCATTGACACTTTGACTTTTGACCACATGTCATGCACCTATTGGAGAGCTGGTGGGGGCCTATGTCCCCTGCCAGAACCTGGCAAGGAGGAGGGCGCACGCCACCCTTGGCGTGTGCCCAAGTTGGAGGCGCCTAGGAGTCCCTGTTGGACAAGGGACTCCATCTCCTTTTTGGATTCCAATTAGAGTTCTCCTAAGAACCAACTTTGACTGGTCTTAGGCGCCCTCTAAGGAGGAATCCAGGGGACTCTATTCCCACCAATCAGATTTAGATCTGATTTCACAAAGGGTTGTGATTGGTTGGGAAGAAGAGGAGTTGGATCACAGATAGTCTATAAATAAGACCCTGCGCCCAACTCAAGAGTATTAAAATCAAGAAGAAAATTCCCCACGCCCCAAGGCTGCCTCTCCTCTCCTCCTCCATGCCAAAACATCTTCTCCCTCTCCTCTCCATGCCCTTAAGAAGCTTGGCTGAACGAAACACTTCGCAAAAATAATTTTGAATCTAAAAGTATTTTCTATCACATATGTGTATTTATATGTGATACATCTTTTGAGTTAATGGTAATGATAATTCATATTTTTAAGAGTTGAAAATTTAAGACATGAATAATCATTATTAACTCATAAAATGCTCTCGATCATAAGATCATCACGAGGATGTTGATTGATCTGAAAGGTTGGTGTATAATCGCTTCTCTTTAGTAGATGAGTCTTGAGCCTACGGTGTGGAGAGACCAAAGTAAGAGTACAGGTACTCATTAGAGAATGAGGGCACTGAGCGTGACCACATCGAGTAGTCATTACGAAGTCTACCTTCTCATCAATGACTGACTCGATCCTGCAGTGGTGTGTCTGGTTCTTTAACCTGAGATGCATCGATAGTTCACCTTGAGGATGTTATAGTTTGAGTACACCATTACTCGATCTCCTAGCCATATGGAACCCTGAGGTGTATGTTGGCTATAGCATGTTCATTGTAGGAACTAGATAGCATCAAGATGGAATCTATTTACCTCGGTGGTAGAGGAGCAACCCTATGATGATCATGAGAATCAAGTCCAGAAGCCCATGGCCATGGCAGGGTAAAATAATAGAAAGAGTTTCTATTTAGATTTTCACACTGGACTTGAATCGAATGATTACATCATATGACAGAGA
>QRFJ01002539.1:0-90058 GCA_006176705.1 Cocos nucifera | reverse complement strand
CTTTTTCTCTTTTTCTCTTTTTCTCTGACTTCCCTCTCTTTTTCTCTGACTTCCTCTTTTCTTTCTACGGCAATAGCAGGTTTTTATAGGCTAAAAAAAATTGATTCTTCCCCAAATTCCTTTAGAAATTAGGTTTAAGACTTTCAAAATAACTCAAATAATAATCTGGGTAATTCTGATCATTAGATGTTGATCAAACGGTCCAAAAATTACTTAAAAATCCCTTAAAATAACTCAGATCAAGTCGAATTTCATGCTAGCCATTGGATCAACCATTGGATTGAATCTGGGCCATTTGATTGCGTAGAAAGAGGCCTTCTGATCTTTAGTTTAACGTCGAGATGAATCTCAGCCGTTGGATCTCAATCAGGAGCTACGGATGTCGTTCATCAGCGCTTTCTTTTCGACCGTCCGATCAAGTTTCAGCGAAAGGTGCCTGTTGGATTAGACAAAATTCCCAAATTGCCCTCTATAGACCATGCGCGAGCTTGGTGTTGCATGGACCGCCGCGTTCTTCAGTCAATCAGAGCATGCTTCTTCATGTGAAATTCCCAAATTACTCTCCAAATGGTCCCCCATGCACCGCAAAAAATGCTGACGTCATCCTGACATCAGCACTACGTCAGTGGGTCGGTGTGCTGTTGCGGTCGAATCGAGCTGAACTGCTGAGCCAATTTTCTGAACCGGTTTGAACTAAACCATTTTTTTTTTCTGAAATTCAATTTCGGGCTCATTTGAAGTCTGTTTTGTCTTAAATTTATTTCATCTGAACCAGAAAAATAACATTTTCACATTGGTGGCCTTCTTTCCTATATAAGATTAATAAAAGTATTAATTTTTAAAGAAATAAATAAATTAATTTTATAATTTAATACTTTTATTAGTATATTTTTACCACTTATCAAGAGGTACTGTTCTTATTGGCTCAACCTAATTTGGTTCCAATTGGTCCTTAGCTCATTGTACTTATGAGATTTTCTCATCAAGCTTAATCTTCCTTCTAATGCCACTATCTTGAATAAACTATTTTTCAAGAAAGACGGCATATCGACTTACAATCATATTGTGGTCTTCTGGAATGTAGAAATAGTATCCTAATGACTCTTTAGGATATCCTATGAATTGAGCTCTGAAGGATCTAAACTCTAACTTATCCGCTTATTGTCTTGTGACATGAGTCAGACAACCCCAAATTCTGAGATGACTCAGACTTGGTTTCTTTCCATGCCATATCCCATATGGTGTGATAGATACGGTCTTAGAGGGAACCCTATTCAGTAGATAAATTGAAGTTAACAATGAGTAAGCCCAAAGAAAATTAGGAAGATCTGTGAAGCTCATCATGGATCGGACCATATCCAATAGAGTCCGATTTCTCTATTCTGAAACCCCGTAGAGTTGAGGTGTTCCTAGTGGAGTCCATTGAGAGACTATGCCATTTTCCTTGAGATAGTCTAGAAATTTTTGGCTAAGGTATTCACCTCCTCGATCTGATCGAAGAACCTTAATGGATTTTCCAGTTCATTTTTCTACTTCATGTCTGAATTCTTTGAACTTTTCAAAAGCTTCAGACTTGTGTCTCATAAGATACACATACCCATACCTAGATAGATCATTGATAAAGATAATGAAGTAGATAAAATTGTCTCTAAGCTGGCACATCAAATGGGCTGCACACATCAGTATGTACTAGGGCAAGGAGATCTGTGGCCCTCTCCCCATGTCCTACAAAAGAGAGTTTGGTCATTTTGCCTTGGAGACAAGATTCACAAGTTGGATATGACTCGAAAGTCAATGGACTCAATAGCCCATTTTTCTCTAATTTGTTGATCCTATCTTCTGCTATATGACCTAATCTCAGGTGCCATAGATATCTGTCATTTGGACTATCCCTAGGTCGTTTGGCATTCATGTTTTGCTCGATAGTTAGAATAGGTACATCAATATGTAGCTGATAAAGACCGTTAATAAGGAAACCATTTGCAATTTTATTTCTTTCATAAAGAATGTTACAATGGTCCTTAAAGAAGGTAATCACATAGCCTTCTAGTGCTAAGCATGAAATAGAAATCAAATTCCTGCTAGCTGTAGGCACATAATAACAGTCTTTCAAAACTAAGTCTAAACCAGATGGTAATCGAAGAGGGTATGTTCCCACCGCCACTACAGCAACTCTTGCTCCATTACCGATGCGTAGGATCATGTCTCCATCCCTCAGCCTCCTGCTATCCTCAAGACCCTGCATGGAAGTGCATAGATGAGCACTAGAACCAGAGTCAAGCACCCAACTGGATGCAGAAGAAACCGTAAGGTTAGACTCAATAATGAGCATACCTCCAGAAGGACCTTCCTTCTTGTTCTTCAGGGTGGCCAGGTAAGTAGGGCAGTTCCACTTTCAGTGGCCGTCGCTATTGCAATGGAAACACTTTCCTTTGGCAGCAGCTTTCATCTTCGACTCTGTCTTCTTCTTCTTTCTTCCTTCCAATTTATTTAGAGATTTTATTTTTAAACAAATTAGCTCCCACTATTTTTTTGGATCCCTACACTTCCTCTGTAAAGATGCAAAAATCTCTACGATTAATGATTTCTAGTGGGTGGTGCGGTCTCACCAACTAACTCATCACCTCACCTAATAGTTATTGGTGATGGGTTAGCCAATGAGTGAACAACTCTTGTTCAATGATTCTCTAATCATGGTGCACCCGAACTTGGTCTCTAATTCATGAATCTCACCGTATCTGAAATATTGATCCACTCCTTAGTTAAGTCAGACCCACCATTTGCACAGACTAGATTCTTAATTGAGTCTCTCATCGTATCCGAAATATTGAGCCCAACTCATCCTCCAGCCCATAGCATCCAATGCCTAATAGACATGGTTGCATCTTTGCGGTGCAACTGAGCCACTGTATCCAATCGAGAACAATCAATCCTGGGAAGGGCCCGCACATCTACAATGGTAGAAGACCTCAGACTTAATCTTTTCTTAGGGAGAATTGATTCAGGTCTCATTAAACTAGACTTGTGATAGTCATAACAATTATGACTAACCTAGTGGCATGGGTTAGCTCGGATTATTGACCACCTCAGATCAGAACTGTCAACAGATATGGTCAGGTAAGTGAGATCGGTGGAAGGAATATGCCATTAACTCGTACAAGAATGCATTCAGGTCGAGTAGCTTCCAATTAAAAACTAGTCGGTCATATGTGCCAAACTTACCTTAGACACCAAATTATTGAGCCAGAACCAATTGGATTAGCCAATAATCCAGACTCTAACCTCTGAGCCTAATTAGGTCTTGCTTGATCGTGACTCGATCTTGACCCAGACTTAATCCTATTAGGCTGGTCAATTTAAGCATTGTTGATCCCATCTAACCAACTCTTGATTCGGTTTGATCAACCACTTAGACCTAATTGAGCTACCCAAGCCCGAACCCAGTATTATGAATATGTCTTAGATCTAAAATTCTTAATTTTAGACCTAATTAATATTTCATAATCTTAATTTTTAATTAAGTAGGGTTCATAAACAAAATATGCACAATAAATCCTAGGGTTTCAGGATCTAGGATTTTGCAGAAAGTAAGTTTTGGATTTCTGATTAAGGACGAACATGCAGCACCCCTACACATCATAAGAACACCCCATCGGATGGAAGGAGAGGGCCTTTAAATCCTTCTTCATTCTTATGATCGGATGGCCAAGAGGAACGCCTTAATCAGGAACATGTAATACTACAAAACAATTTTAGATCTATATCATATATCTCATATACAAATTAGATCTAATCATGGTATATTTTGCATACATCTCATGTATTGAATCATGCATATTTTTAAATCTAAATTATCTCATAATAATCTGAAAAATTAGATTTAAATTAATCTTATCAAAATAAACTCTAATCTAGACAACTATGTAGAACTATTCTACGACTAGTCTAGACATGCATCAATCATATCTCATATGATGTTTAAAATTAAATAATTTTATTTACTATTTTTTAGATATTATTATAATAATTTTAATATCAAAAAATAATAAATAAATATATCTAAAATATGATTTAATCAAATTAAATTAAAAACATGCAAGACTATTCTATAGAACTATTCTATTTTAGAACTAGTCATGCATATTTTCTAATCTTAGATCCAAATCATTTAATTTTAATTTTTTCTGATTTTAGATTTGATCACATCTCATGTGACATTTGAAATTATTTATTTTTTAATTAGAATAAATTTAAAATTAGATCTAAACACTTTTAGAACCTTGGCTCTGATACCAGTTGAAGGAAAATCCTGATTTTCTGGACTAGGTTCGTTCAGATCTGATCGGATCAAGAGATATATTTTAAAAATTTTTTTTTTGATCCTAATTAGATCTAAGATATTTCACATCTAATTTTTATTATTTTAATAATAAAAATAAAATTTAAATAAATTAAATTTAATTTAATTTACCTTGATGTAGTGTAATCTTATTACCCGTTGATGATCCTATAAGCAGCGGAAGGTTCTGGATCTAGCCATGACTGTGTTTGACCTCTACCAATATCCACTTGGGCTAGTTCTAGAGATCCTCTTCTTTTCTATCACATCTTCAAAAATTAGATCTGGATCTGATTTGGAGGATCTTCAAAACATCTTTCGAAGATCAGCAGTTATCCTTTGCAGTAGTGCAGCCTTCTGGCTTTCTATCGCCTTTCTCTCGTCTGGATTGCACCAACCAAGAACCCAAACCACTTTGGGCATGGAGAGGAGAGGGAGAAGATGTTTTGGCATGGAGGAGGAGAGGAGAGGAGGCCTTGGGGCATGGGGATTTTCTTCTTGATTTCAGATACTCCTTGAGTTGGGCGCAGGATCTTATTTATAGACTACCTGTGATCCAACTCCTCTTCTTTCCAACCAATCACAACCCTTTATGAAATTAGATCTAAATCTGATTGGTGGGAATAGAGTTCCTTGGATTTCTCCTTAGATGGCGTCTAAGACCAGTCAAACTTGGTTTTTAGGAGAAGTCTAATCGGAATCCAAAAAGGAGATGGAGTCCCTATCCAACAGGGACTCCTGGGCCCCTCTAGCTTGAGCACACACCAAGGGTTGCATGCGCCCTCCTCCTTGCCAGCTTCTGGCAGGGGGACAGGCTCCCACTAGCTCTCCAATAAGTGCATGACACGTGGACAAAAGTCAAAGTGTCAATGGTCAATATTTGACCAGTCAAAAGTCAACTTTTGACCAAAGTCAAAGGACAAGAAATAACTGGTGACCAAAAATGGCAGGTATTATCTTACAAAATAAGACAACCCTTTTCTGACCTGGACAGGCTCTAGTCAGACCAAGTGAAGGCCTTTGATTGAGCACAAACTCCTTTGGCTCAGTAAGGACAACTATTTATGATAGTAGAAGAAGAACGTTAGGTTCAATCGAGTGCTAGCATGATTTTCTTGAACCTAATTGAATCTCATTCAGATCAATTAAACTGGATTAGTTCAATTGATGATCACCAGATTCAAATTCTTATTTGTGTGATCCAATTAGGTTCAGTTCTATATGGTAATGGGATATGTCATTATCTCTATCATCGACATCATCGAAACTCCTTTCGATGGATTAGAACTCTTCTAATTCGAACAGCTAGAATGATCGATCATCTAAATCATTCTAATTGCTTCCAAAATCCATCAGTGACACCTAGCAGTATATGGTGGCAATCCATCAGAGCTGAATGCGAACCTCTTGGTGCAGCTACCTGTGTGATTAAGTTCTTCTTTCTTGAGCTCCGATCAAATTAGGGCTTAGGTGAACTCGTCAAACCCTAGTCTCTGTCATATGATGTAATCATTCGATTCAAGTTCTATGTGAAAACCTAAATAGAAACTCTTTCTATTATTTCACTCTGCCATGGCCATGGGCTTCTGGACTTGATTCTCATGATCATCATAGGACTGCTCCTCTACCACCGAGGTAGATAGATTCCATCTTGATGCATCCAGTTCCTACAATGAACAAGCTATAGCCAACATACACTTTAGGATTTCGAATGGCTAGAAGATGAGTAATGGTGTAGTCAAACTATAACATCCTTAAGGTGAACTGTCGATGCACCTCAGGTCAAAGAACCAAACATATCACTGCAGCATCGAGTCAGTCATTGACGAGAAGATAGACTTCCTAATGACTACTCGAGGTGGTCACACTCAGTGCCCTCATTCTCTAACGAGTATCTATACTCTCGCTTCGATATCTCCACACCGTAGACTCAAGACTCATCTACTAAAAGAAAGCGATTATACACCAACCTTCTGGATCAATCACCATCCTCGTGATGATCCTATGGCCGGGAGCATTTTATGAGTTTATAATGATTATTCATGTCTTAAATTTTCAACTCTTAAAAATATGAATTATCATTATCATTAACTCAAAGGATGTATCACAGACACTAAATACACATATGTGATAGAAAATAATCCATTTTATTGATTTTAGTCAAAATTATAATTTTGCCCTTAGAAGTGTATTACAAGTGTCAGCCAATTTTGGCTTCTAGAGCACATATATCTAACACAAAGATCAACGTTTGATCAAAGTCAAAGAACAAAAATTAGCAGATGATGGAAAATAGCAGGTGTTGTCTTAAATTTATCTCATAAATTAAGACAACTCTTTTTTGATCTAGACAAGCTCCAATTAGACCAGGTAAAGATACCTGAGTGAGCTTAAACTTATTTGCCTTAGTTGAGACAACTTTTAATGATAGAAAAAGGAGAATGTTAGGCTCAATTGTGTGCTAGCATGATTTCCTTGAACCTAATTGAATTTGATTCAAATCAGTTGAAATAGGTTAGTCTAATTGATGATGTTCAAATCCAAACCCTTATTTGTGTGATCCAGTTAGGTTCTGTTCTGTATGATAATGAGATACATCATGATCTCTATCATCGACATCATCAAAACTCCTTCCGATGGATCAGAACTCTTCTGATTCAGACAACTAGAATGATCGATCATCTAAATCATTCTAATTGCTCCCAAATTCCATCAGTGACACCTAGCAGTATATGGTGGCAACCCATCAAAACTGAAAACGAACCTCTCGGTGCAGCTACTAGTGTAATTAAGTTCTTCTATCTTGAGCCCTAATCAGATTAGGGTTCAGGTGAACTCGTCAAACCATAATTTCTATCATATGATTTAATCATTCGATTCAAGTCCGATGTGAAGATCTTAATAGAAACTCTTTCTATTATTTCACTCTCTGCCATGGCCATGGGCTTATGGACTTGATCTCATGATTATCATAGGGCTACTCCTCATTCACCGAGGTAGATAGATTCCATCTTGGTGCAATCCAATTCCTACAATAAACATGCTATAACCAACATACACCTCAGGGTTTCGAATAGCTAGGAGATCGAGTCATGGTGTAGTCAAACTATAACACCCTCAAGATGAACTATCGATGCACCTCAGGTCAAAGAACCAGACATACCACTGCAGCTTTGAGTCAGTCATCGACGAGAAGTTAGACTTTCTTATGACTACTCGAGGTGGTCACGCTCAGTGTCCTCATTTTCTAACGAGTATCTATACTCTTGCTCAGATGTCTCTACACCATAAACTCAAGACTCATCTACTATAAAGAAGTGATTGTACACTAACCTTCTGGATTAATCACCATCCTCATGATGATCCTATGATCAGGAGCATTTTATGAGTTAATAAATGAAAATTCATGTTTTAAATTTTTAACTCTTGAAAATATGAATTATCATTATCATTAACTCAAGGGATGTATCACAGACACTAAATATACATATATGATAGAAAATAACTCATTTTATTATTTATAGTCAAAATTATAATTTTACCTCTAGAAGTGTATTACAAGTATCAGCCAATTCTGACTTCTACGACATATATATCTAACATTATTATCTTAGATTAGGTCAAAGATTCTCTAGATCAATTACAATAGTTATAGTTTGTTAAGTCCATGCCTTTAACGAGATCCAAGATGGACTTGATTCTTGGCTATGCGATCTAGCATGAATTGTTAGGTTGATCTAATCGAGACTAATTAAACCAATTAGTGTCTAAGATAAACCAAATCAGTGGTCTTTAATTGGCAGCTCACTTACCTAGCTATTTCTAATAGTGTGTAAGGCAAGCTTTAGCAGACCCTCCCATTGATCGAACTTACCTGGTCTCTTGATAAAATTATATTTTGATTGGATCACTTGACTATTCAAACTGATCCATGTTAGCTAGGTAAATCAGTGTGACTGATTTAAGTGCTCCTAGACCAACTTATTATTAGTCTCCCTTAAGCTGACTTGGTGAAGTCAATTCGAGGATCATGACAATCTAGTTCATCTAATCTTCTTTTTTTCTTAAAATTAAAATTCTCTAACATTATTAGATCCTGAAAATGAAATAATTATGGTGATAACTAGATCATAGTCTTTCATTAAGTGGATGATAATGGGTCCATCAGTTGGATAATCATTGGAGATCCAAAGGCCAGCTGCTTATTAGCTGATGGGATTATCATTCATAATATGATTTCTTGACCACATCTTTCTAAATGATGGTTAGGTAGACCAACCAAAGTTGGGTTTAATCATTCATTGATTTGATAGACCAAGTATGGTCATATTAATGGTTGGACCAAATCGGACCTTTTCATCGGAAGCCAAAGCCTACTGATTAGGAACTGAGGTAAAATTAAATTACTAAAAATTATTTAGAGAAATAATTGGTTATGAACTTATCCTTAGATATACATGGGTTGACCAACAAAAGTTAGGCTCATGTGCAGTCTATGTGGATTTTAGTACCCACTAAGAAATTAGGATAATTTCTTGAATTGGAGGTAGAGACTATCAATTCAAATAAAGTAGTGAAAGAACCTTTTGATTAAAGTCTAAATCTATAGATTTAATGAGTCAATTACTAATTAGATTTTAATTTTTCTTGGTGCAGATATGGCCACTTTTCTATCCCTTCAATCATTGTTGGACAATGATAAATTGGTGGGATCCATCTTCGATAGCTAGTACCGAAAGCTGATAATAGTCCTAGAGTATGAATGGATCCTGTATATGTTGATGGATCCTACACCTGAGGAGCTAGCCCCCAATGCACCAAGGATAGTTAGAGACACTTATCAAAAGTAGCTTAGTGATCGAACCATTATGCATTGCATTATGTTGACAGTCATAAGCGATGAGTTTAGTCGTAGATTCAAGATGGCTTAGCCAAAAGATATGCTTCAAGTATTGGAAGATTCTTTTGGCACACCCGATGACGTTGAGAGGCACAAGACTATTTATACCATTTTCAATGCCAAGATGTAGGGTAGAGCTTCTATCATTGATCATGTACTATGCATGATCAAGTTGATAGAGTGATTGAGCAAGCTTGGCTTTTTCTTGCATAAGTAGCTTGGAAAAGATGCAATACTAAACTCACTGCCCAAGTCCTATCTCTCATTTCTTACTCATTACAGAATGACAAAGCCTGAAGTAGACTACCATGGGTTACTGGGGTTGCTTCAGAGCTTTGAGAAGGATCACCAACTCCACAAGGAGTCTGTGAACTTATTGGAAGGTTCATCTTCTGGTCCTCGATCCTTTAGAAAAGAAAAGAAGAACAAGAAGAAGAAGGGCAAGAAGGTGCAAGTTCAGGTAGGGACATCTATGCAGGGCTAGACCAAAAAGATCAAGCTTGATAAGAGTCAAGTTGAATGCTTCCTTTGCAAGAAGTAGGGGCATTGGAAGAGGATCTGTCCTCAGTACATTGCCTCCCTAGATTCGAATAGACAGAGAAAGAAGTGAGCTCTTGCTGGGCAAGATATTTATATGATAACTTCTTTTAATTTCTCTATTTATAGTTTTACTAACTTGATATTAGATACCGGGAGTCCTTACCATATTTGTAATTTATTGCAGGGGTTGTAGGTCAGTAGGAGATTTGAGCAAGATGAGAGGTTCCTAAATATTAGAGATGAAAGACCAGTTCCAGTTCTAGCATTAGGAATCTTAAAACTTATATTTGAGTCCCATACTATTATTCTTGATGATTGCCATTTCTGTCCAAGTTTCTTTTTAAATGTCATTTCTATAGGCCTTTTGGCCAAAATCAATTATGAAATTTTAATAAAGAAATAGTTTTGTAATATCATTATGAATGGTATTATAGTTTTTTCTAGACATTTGAACAATGGTGTGTATATACTATCATAACTTGTTAAGGTAGTCTATTCAACTAGCAAGTATCCCGGATTAGATAGTGTGTCAGATATCTACTTATGGCACTGTAGGCTAGGTCATATAAATAAGAATAGGATAAATAGGTTGACTCAAGAGAAAATCTTCAAAGTCAGTGATTCTGAATCACTTTCAACCTATGAGTCTTGTCTTCTTGGAAAAATGACCAAGATACGTTTTACTAAAAAAGATGAGAGAGCTATTGAGCTCTTAGGTCTAGTATAAACTGATGTATGTGGACCAATGAGCACAGGTGCCAGAGATGGATATTTTTACTTCATCACTTTCATAGATGATCTATCCAGATATGGATAAGTCTATCTGATGAAACATAAGTCTGATTCATATGAAATATTCAAATGATTTCAAAGTAAAGTAGAAAAATAAACTGGAAAGAGTGTTAAAACTCTTCGATCTGATCGAGGAGGAGAATACCTTTCTAGTGAGTTTCTCACATATGTAGGAGAGAATGAGATTCTCTCCTAATAGACTTCTCAAGGAACACTATAATATAATGTTGTGTCTGAAAGAAGAAATCAGACTTTGTTAGACATGGTCTGATTCATATTGGATTTTGCCAGCTTATCAATATCTTTCTAGAGATATGCACTCAAATTAGCTTGCTATCTATTAAATAGGGTTTCAAGTAAGTCTGTAGTTAAGACTCCATATAAGATATAGATAGGGTGTAAGCCAGCACTTTCATACCATAGGATCTAGGGGTGCCCGGCTTATGTCAAATGGTTAGTTATGGATAAACTTGGACCTAGATCTGACAAATGTACATTCATAGGGTATCCAAAAGAGACCAAAGGATACTTTTCTACCATGCTCATGAACAAAAGATGTTCGTCAGTCTTCAGACAATCTTTTTAGAAAAGAAGTTTCTTGGTGAAGAAACTGTTGCCTCTAAAATTGAACTTGATGAAGTTCAACAGGTAGAAAGATCGACATCTGAAGCTGAACCTGAGTGAGATTTGATTAGATCAGATTTGGAGCCTAATGTACCTACGTTATTAAGGCAATCCGATGGAGTACCACGTCAGCCGAATAGATACTATGGTTTCTTGATCCAAAATGGTGATCCCATCGAACTCGATGAGAATGATGAGGATCTGATTACCTATATGGATGCACTATAGAGACTCAATTTTGAGAAATGGCTCGAGGTCATGAAGTTCAAAATAGAGTCCATAAGATCAATGATGTGCGGACATTGGTTGACCCACATGAAGGGATTAAATTCATTGGGTGTAAATGGATTTTCAAAGGAAAGAGGGGCACAGATGGAAAGGTGGAGACCTATAAAAACCATCTAGTTGCCAAGGAATATCGTCAACATTATGGTATTGATTATGATGAGACGTTCTTTCTTGTAGTAATGCTTAAATCCATTCGGATAATGCTTACGATAGCTGCCCATTTGGATTATGAGATCTGACAGATGGATGTGAAGACAGCTTTCATGAATGGAGAGTTGATCAAAGAGGTGTATATGATATAACCTAAGGGGTTCACATCCATAAATGAGTCCAACGTGTGTAAGCTTCAGAGATTTATTTATGGATTAAAGAAGGCATCTCAAAGTTGAAACATACATTTTGATAAGGTGATTAAAATGTATAGCTTCATTAAGAATGGAGAAGAGCCATGCATTTACAAATGGGCAAATGGTCCAGCAATTGTATTCTATCTTATACGTGGATGATCTTCTCTTAATCAAAAATGATATCCCCGCACTGCAGGGAATAAAAATTTGGTTGTCATCGTAGTTCTCCATGAAGGACTTGGGTGAAGCATCCTATATCCTAGGGATGAAGATACATAGGGATAGATTTAAGAGGATGTTTGAATTATTTAAGTCTACGTACATAGATACTATGCTGAAGAGGTTCAGCATGGAGAATTCCAAAAAGAGCTATCTCTCTATAGGCCATGGAATTTCTCTCTTTAAGAAGAATTGTTCGATAATTCCTGAATAGAGAGAGCATATGAGTAGAGTCCCATATGCTTTGACAGTGGGATCTATCATGTACGCCATATGACATATATGAGATCGGATATGACATACTTACTAGGAGTGATGAGTAGATACCAATCTGATTCTAGAGAAAACCACTGAAAAATGGTTAAAGCCATCCTTATGTATTTAAAAAATACTAAGGACCAATGGTTGGTTTATGGCAAGTTAGATCTAAAACTTATGGGGCTTACAGACTTCAACTTTCAATTTGATCATGATGACAGCAAAAGCGTATCAGGTTACATCTTTACTCTAAATGATAGAGCCATCTACTTGAAAAGTTTTAAGCAACATACTGTGGCAGACTCTGTTTGTGAAGCAGAGTACATCATAGCATCAGATGCCATGAAGGAAGCTATGTGGCTAAGAAAGTTCACCATCGAGCTTGGAGGAGCACCCTCCCTTGATGGTCCGATCCTACTCTACTATGACAGTACTAGTACCATTACTCAGGTGAAGAAACCAAAGGCACACCAGTAGACGAAGCACAAACTATGCCACTTCCACTTGGTCCAGAAGATCATGGATCGAGGTAACATCGACCTTCAGAAGATCGACGAAAAGGAGAACTTGGCTGACCCCTTCACTAAAGCCCTAGCGATAAAGAAGTTCGACAACCATAAGTCGATGATGGGTATTAGATACTGTGTCGAGTGGCTTTAGAATAAGTGAGAGTTGTTGAAAAATATGTTCTAAAGCCAATCATCAGCTTGTTGATGGTTGAGCTATATTATAATTATAATTGATTTATTAATGATTAAAATATATTTTTGATATTTTTTTATCATAAAATTTTTATCTTCTAATGAACTTCATTATTGTCATGAAGTCCTTAGGACTATTTAGATTCGATAAAGAGAGGATTTATCAATTAGTCCTCAAAACTATTCACGACCAAATAATAGGCTGTTAATCAGGATGACAGCATATATCAAGCATAGATCGCTGTGTGCCATATAGATTGATTATCCTCCTAACCAAGGAGTATGGGGATACTAGTATGGTATACAGGTAAGATGTAAGGATATATCATCATTGAACGTGATCAACTCTAGAATATTTTGCTATCAAGAATATCTTTGATGGATTATAGGTATAAGTGTCCCTTAGACCTGAGATCACCTCAATTGCTTGCAAGCAACTTACTATACTTTGGTACTAGACTAACTGAATTTTTAATTCAGTAATGAAAAATTTTTGAGCATAGTCAAATACTTGCAAGGTCGATGTGTAATCAAGATAGAATTGACCACTCCAAGAGTTGGAGAAGAATATGTCACTGTATTTCAATTTAGCAAAATCTTAGCCAGGATAATCCATGAGATGGATTTGGTATTTTGAAATATAATGTGGACAATCTGATCATAGTTGATAGTTGAACTCTAAGGTGTCCTATGAGTATTTTGATCAAGGGGATGAATTATATGAAAACTATATCTACATAGATTCTAAGGATGTTGTTCTACACATTCGACCTATCTGACCATCGGGTACCATTGCTAGATGGTCACTTTGATTGGTGCAAAAAATTATGTCTATGCTACTGGCTTAGGTTCAAACTTATGGGTTCACACACATAAAAGTTTATGATCTAATTGGATGGTTTGTCAATAATTAAGAATCATTCTAGGGTTAAACGATCAATACGATTGATGTTTAATCTAGTGCAAGTGTTGTAGGAGGATCGTTTAATAATTAGATTGCTAATTAATTTAATTTGATTAAGTTAGAGGATTGAGATTAAGTTTAATTAAATATAATTTAATTAGATTTGATTTGAAATTGATTGGATCAAGTCCAATTTATTTATTGGATAAGCCAATTGCAAGGAAGAACTAGTCATAATTTGATTAGGACTTAGGTCAATCCAATTTCTAATTTGATTAAAAAATGAATTAAATTTAAATTTAATTTAATCTAATTTAATTAAATTTTTAATTAGATTAAGATATATTCTAATTAGGTTGAATTAAATCTAATTTAATTTGTTCTAAATATCAAGTTGGACCAAGTCAAAATGGAAGTCCTAGTGAGACTAGGACTTTCCATCCTTATGCCAATGACTTCCCACGCCCTCTCCATGCCCTTTTCTTTGTTTTGTGCATGGAAATTCCTTTTCCCTAGGCCTTCACATGTTCCCAACTCCCTCCCTTCTTTCTTACATGGCAAGTGGTTATGGATCAAGTCAAATTTGGAGAGTTGTTTTGAAATCAAACTCTATTAGATAGAGTTTGTTGCAAACAAAATTCCTCCTCCCTTATGCCGCCCATACTCATGGTTTATCTCTAGATTTTTCTTGGAAATTAGAGGAGTTTTGTGTGACAAATTGAGGTGGTCCACGCCAAGAAAAAGGAGGGGGCATCCAATAGTTGGGCACCCAAAGTCTTGCCCTTTTTGGACGTTCCTTGCTAGGTATTTAACCTAGGCAAGGAGTCTATCCTAACTCTCTATTTTAAAAAAAATTTGGACTGATTTTTTTATGGATTCTAGGCCATTAAGATAGGTTTTGGGAATGTGAGAATTAGAGAGAAAAGCTTCTTGGGCATTGGGTTTTCATAGACACCAATCTAGATGTCTAGGTGAGAGAAGAAAGAAGAAGAAGAGGGTCTTCTTCTAGGGTTTCTTCTGTTCATCTCTTTTCCTCCATATTTAAAATTTATTTTTGAGAGTGTCTTAGATCTAAAGTCTCTTCTCTTTCTTTTGATATTTGGAGAGTCCAAATCTTGAGGAAGAGAGCACCAGATTGACCATCGAAGAAGGATTAGCACAGTACTAGCATACTATGCTGATTTTCGAAGATTGAACTTCTGATCAAAATTCATGGACTCGTGTGGACATCTCTTAGAGGCTGGATGCATAAGCAGCTCAAAGCTTCATCCTCAAGGTTGGGTCAGTAAGTTAGAACTACTAACTTGTATAGATAATGTGGATCTGATCCTCTATTACATACCTATAATAGATCTAGTATAGATTTGTGTTGATGTGATCAACACCTTTTCTTCTTTCTTATATTTTTAATTTTTATTTTAATCTCATGCCAAAATTATATAATAAGATCTTAGATTGAGAGTCTTCTATGATTTTATGAATAAATTTTGATTTATTCTAGTCTTTTGCTATCTGATCTTGAAAAAGTTTCAAGATCTAGCCCTGAAATTCTAGATCTGATTTCTTCATCGGTAGGAGGTGAATCATGATTATCTTCACTAGGTGGATTCTAAAAAACAAGCATACCATGGGAAAAACATAAAAGAAAGTTTGTTTTCATTAATTCAAAATGTTCAAGTACAAGAAGAAAAAATGAAAAAAAAAGATACAACAAAAATAGGTCTCAGACCTCTAGAGGAGTTCGATGCGGCCCCAGTTGGCATAGGTTCTTCAAAAGTGGGAGGAATGAGCACATGGAAACATAGCAAGGATGGGCCCAGTTGGTGGAAGATCGGCAGCTTCAGTAGATGGTTGATAAGAGCATGATGTTATCGTTAGGACACCATGTTTATCAGTTTAATTTCGACTTCTTAAATCAATTAAAAATAGGTAACAAATAGTGAGTCAGGATGAATCCATAAAGAAAGCAGTATTTTAGTTTTGAAATCTTTGATTTTATAAAAAAAAGCAAAAAAAAATTAAAAATTAATTTAAAGTAAAAAAATATAATTATAAATAAAAAGTAGAAATTAAATAATATAGAAAATTAAACTTGGTACTAAGATTTACTAGTTAGATCTTAGCATTTACTTGTGATAAAATAAAGAGCAATAATTAAAGCTCAAAAACTAAATTATAATTAAAAATAAAAAGCTAAAATTTAAAGTGCATAAAAATTTTTTGCATTAATTAAAATTTTATAATTTAATTACATAAAATTTAAAAAGAAAAAAAAAAGTAGCTGATCTTAATCTTGAATTAGTGTTAGCATTGAGATGGTGTAGAAGATAGCTCTTTCTCTCAACATCGTTTGCCTTGAAGTATCTATGAATGCAAGCATGCCTCTAACCTGTACCATCACCTTTCCATGATCGAAGATAATTGATTTTAGAGGCTTGGAGTCTTTTAAATAGAGTTAGAAGAGCTGGATCCTTTGTTTCTAGCCAATGTGGGATTGAAGAGGAGTTTTGATCAAAAAATATGAAGAAATTCTGATGAAAATCAGATTAAAATAGCTCCTGGACTGAATTCTATGCTTTTGGTGAAGTTTGGCCATCAGATCAGCATCCAATGCTCAAAAGAAAATTATAAAAAATATGTTTTAAAGCCTAAATCAAGTTGGATTGATTTTTTGCCATCGTATCATTTTGATTAAATGAATCTAGGCCATCCGATCATGCTAGATGTTAAAATCATCGTTGGGGGCTCTATCGGTCGTCCAATCGTCGCCTAGGATGTGCGCAGCCATCCGATCATGCTTTGATCTCCATCTGAAACCAAATCAAAATAGGAATAAATGGCAACTATTGGATCTAGTTTTGGAAGAAATCTGGTTTTTGGATCAAGCATTCGAGCATTCGGAACCATCGGATCGCACGTAGCGAGGTGGCTGTATTCGAATCAAGATAGGAATTTACCCTAGCCATCGGATTTGGATCACAAACCACTTAGAACGTTGGATCGCACCATTCCTGTAGCTATGGACCATGTAGACTAAGCGTACCATAGACCGCAACCAATCTACGTGCAACTTGGCATGTGAAATTATCATTTTACCCCTATATGCCATGATGAATTTTTTGTGAACCTTTTAATGGTCTTGGTCCACTACATGGAAGCGTGTGATTGGGTGTCTTTTGCTGAGTTGGCGATCCACGCCTGGTTTCGTGGATCAATGGGTCAGCTTTAGTGGCTGAGCTAGCTTGAGCAATGCACCGACTAAGCTGGAATGCACTGGCTAAGCTTGTTTCGATGGCTTGGCTGGATGCATCGGCTATGCCGAATCAATTTTTTTATTATTTTTCTCTTTGAAAATTCATATCGGCTCTATTTTAACTTTGATTTATTCCAAACTTATTTCATCATGACTAAAAAAATGAGTTCTTTCTATTGATGAATATATTTTTAAAAATAATAAATAAAATATTTAATTTTTAAAAATAAATATAAATTAATTAATAAATTAATATTTTTAATGATAAATTTATAGTGATTATCACATCCCCCAACTTAAGCTTTGCTCATCCTCAAGTAAAGAAAAACTTTAGTTTTAGATACTTTTTAATTTTAGAGTTTCGAATTTTATCCAAGCAATTTTCAAAATGGCCATTGATGTTCAGTAGAGCTTAAGTGAGGTATGTCATTGGAATATTAGTACCTACCAATAAAAAAATTAAGTGAAGAACATTCAATTTTTTAAATTTTTTTCTAAATTATTTCTACCTTTACCTCTGAATCATCTAAACTTTCATATGGGCAAGTATATTGCTACTTTCGCCATTCATTTATTGAATTATTTTATTTACATTGTCCATTTCTTGATGTGAATTTCATTACTTACTTAGGCAGTGGGATCCGACTACTCGATCAAAAACTAATGTATTATTTTTTTAATATTGTACCATTATTAAGTGCCTTATCCTCTTAAGCTTTGTATTTGATCTGTATAGCAAGTCTTGGGTCAATGACTCTCAAACCAATTGACTTCAGGGCACTAGGTATAAAATACCCCTCGAGCTTACTAGCTCGAATCAAATAGGCTATGTGTTAAGACTAATTTTACAATGAGCTTCTTCATCCTTCCTATCTTTTTACGTGAAACTCAATGCTTGATTAGGCAAAGAGGTCCAATTACTCAATGAGAAGTATTAGAAAACTATTTTATTTTAATTTATTTTTTATAAAAAAATATATAGTTTTCCTATACAAATCCATAAAAAATAGACTTCTCTTTGATGTTGGTACAAAAAATCAAAATTGCTCAAAGAAAAATTATTTATATTCTAGACTTAACTCTTTATTGGGTTTTCTTAATACTTTATCCCTTAATAACTCACAAATTCTCTGATCTGTGCATCAATTTTCTTTTAAAAATGCTTAGTTCAACTCGATTCTTAAGCATAATCGGGTGTCTAAATGCTAAATACTAACTTCTTTGAGGATGTTAAAAATTTAAAAAATTTATTATTCTCCCCCCTACTTAATCGACATTATCCTTTATTGGGGTTAAATCCGCTCCTGCTAAAGTTTAGAACTCCCTCCAGACTCCTCCAATCGAACTCCTTCCAGACTCCTTTAAGCCAAACTCCTCTAGTAGAACTCCTTCAAGCCAGACTCCTCCAGTAGGAGTCCTTTTGGACTCCTCCAGTAGGACTCCTTCTAAATTTCTTCAAGCCAAACTCCTCCGGTAGAACTCTTTCTGGACTCCTCCAGCAGAACTCATTTCGGACTCCTCTAGTAGAACTCCTTCAAGCTGAACTCCTTTAGCATAACTCTTTTTGGACTCCTTCTAATTGTCCAAAGGGCTCCTTCTAGTCAAACTTCTTTCTATCACTTGAAGGATCTCGGCATTAATTCTTAACATAGCAAATATCGGTCAACATATAGACGATCTCAAAGACATCCGAACCTCTCTTGAACTACTATGACGTGAAGTTCTTCACCGCCTCTAGCTGTCCTATCCAAACTTCAACTATTAAATTCCAATAGATTGACACATCGTGATAACGAACACTACCCTCCGTAACAAACTCCATGTGGCCCCAAATGACCTACTATCAGGCAGTTATGACTGTCACCATCAGTTTGTTACAGGCTCCATCTATATAAAAGACCCTTTAGATATGTTTTCTCTTTGAGCTCTCTTCTTTACTCAAAACTATGCTTGAAATCTCACTGAGTACTCCATTTCTATTGGCTTTCTATTGGCCTGAGGAGCTGACTTGATCATTGGAGGATCCTATCGGAGCCACCACCCCTGACTTTAGAATAGGACTTTGTTTAGTAAGTTACTGATGATGACCTCATCTTCTCCAGCTCCAGCTTTGTTCCGGCATCAACTAGATTCTACACCAATAGAATTGGAGCTAAAGGATGGAACTATGGTTCTTAAAGGAGTACTCGACAAAGATCCTTCTTCTTCTTCAAAGCTCTTCTTCTTCGACCAGCTTTGCAAAGATGCTGCCGAAGAAGGCATCAACCAGGAGATCTACCACCTCCACGATCAGATCTCATCTAGATCTACTAGCTCCAACTTCATCTCCAGCATCCCAGGCTCCTCCACTAGTAGTAGTGGAGCAATTCAACCTACTAATCCAGCAGTTAAAAGCCTCATTGAAGTAGTATAGGCCATGTAGCAGCAACAACAATCGATATCAGCTCAACCATAGAGAGCTTCATCAAAATATCAAGATTCGGTGTTGGGATGGCCCGCTTGGGCTAGTCATCAAGCGACCCCTGAAAAGGAGAAATAGAGGGTGGAGAGCCCTTGTTCAGATCATGACTCCACCCCTGAAGGATCCCTGCCTCCATTCTGCTAGAAGACCCTCAAGATCCATGATCGAGAGGATCTTTTGGATCAAAAGTTTCGAGAGATAAATCAGTGGATCGAGGAACTCTACCATGCTTCCCCCACCTACAGTGATGATATCTGCGCTGACCCTCCTTTCTCCTAGTGAATCATGTAGGAGTCCATCCTGCCGAACTTTAAGCTCTCTTAATTCGAGAGCTATGACGGGACCACTGATCTGATTGACCACATGGAGGCCTTCCGAACTATGATGCTGCTTCATGGTGTAGTAGATGCCATCTTGTGCTGAGCCTTTCCATCTACTTTGAAGGGAGTAACAAGAAATTGGTAATCTATGCTGAAGCCAGGTATGATCTTCTTCTTCGACCAAATGAGCCATCAATTTATGGCTCATTTTGTCGACAGCCGATGTCCCAGGCGAGGCTCAGACTCTCTTATCAACATCAAGGAGAAGGAAGGGGAGTCCATTTGAGCTTACATCAGCCGCTTTAATGCCACTACATGGAGGTTCAAAATCTAGACCAATCTATTACTATGGCCATACTAAAAGGCGGCCTTGAAAAGAACAATCTTCTATTTTTCTTGAAGAAGAAGCACTATAGAAATTTTGCTGATTTGCTAGCTCGGGCTGAAGGTCATGCTCGAGCTGAAGAAGACTTCAAATTGAAGGATGAGGAAGCTGCAGGAGAGCGGCTGATGGGTGATTCTAGCAAGCCTATAGTTGAAGAGAAGCCGAGTGAAGCTCGATCGTGCTCCCAAATTTTTCCTGAGTGTAAGCGAGTCCAAACCTCTCCTCGAGCTCACCGTCAAAGAAGCCCTGATCGAAGTGCATGGAGGAATTCTTTTCTTAGAAGGTTTCACAACTACACCCCTCTCAATGCTCCGAAGACCCAAGTGCTGATGGAAATCAAGGAGCAAATACCGGGGTTGGAGAGGATGTGCACTCATTCTGGCAAGTGCAAGTCTAATAAATATTATCTCTACCACCATGACCACGATCATGATATTGAAGAATGTATTCAGCTCTAAGACGAGATCGAGGAGCTCATCAAGTAAGGTCGACTTGGCTGATTTCTATGACGTTGGCTTAAAGGAAGGGAGGATCGGTCAAGGGCGTTGCCATGGCTAGAACCACTAAGGAGGGAGGAGCAGCAAGTAGATCAGCCACCCCTCGGTATCATCAACACCATCTCTAGAGGACTTTGGTAGGGAGAGACTGGTGGATCGACAAAGCCAATGAAGAGGTGGAGGACTGAGGAACCCATAGCTTTCACTAAAGTAGATGCTCAAGAAGTTCAATTTTCTCATAACGACATGTTTGTAGTTTCTTTAAACATTATGGACTATGATGTATGCTGCATTCTTATTGATAATGAAAGTTCTATCGATGTCTTATTTTATGATGCTTTCTCTAAGATGTTCATACCTAATAACCATCTGGGACCAATGAACTTCTCATTAGTGGGCTTCACTAGCGATGCTGTGCCAGTTGAAGGAATAATAATATTAACTATGGCTACAGGGTGATACCTAAGACAATACAGAGCATAAGTAGCTTTTTTGGTAGTAAGAGCTCCATCTACTTACAATTCAATTCTCGGCCAACCTGATCTAAGTACACTTCGAATAGTGGTGTTGACTTACTATTCGAAGATGAAGTTTCCATCAAGCTATGGAATCGAAAAGGTCAGAGAAGATCAAGCTCTGGCAAGACACTGCTACTTAATTGCTTTATAAAAAGACAGTCAATCAGATTCCTATCCTATTGATGGGTTGGATGTCCATGATGACGTTATTGAGAAGACAAGCGAGCCTATGGAAGACCTTGTAGTTATCCCTTTGAATGATGGGAACATAGAGCATATGGTACAGATCGGCTCCAACTTGAAAAAAAGGTACGAAAGTAGCTCATCTCCTTCTTACAAGAAAATGCAGATGTCTTTGCTTGGATTCTCGTGGATATGCCTAAAATTGATGCTAAAGTTATGGAACATTGTCTGGTTGTTGATCCCAATCATCGACCAATGAAAGAAAAGATACGAGGCTATGCACCAGAGAGGCAGAAGGAAATAGTGGAAGAGGTTGACAAACTCCTTAAAGCCGATTCATCTAGAAAGTCAACTATCCGAACTCGATCTCTAATGTGGTCCTCGTCAAGAAGGTAAATGATAAATAGAGAATGTGCATAGACTTCAAGAAGTTGAACAAGGCCTGCCTAAAAGATAGCTACCCCTATCCAAAATTGATCAACTGATGGATGCAACCTCGGGCCATGAGGTTCTCATTTTCATGGATGCCTTCTCCGATTATAATCAAATCTAGATGGCATTAGAGGATGAGGAGAAAACTACTTTTATTACTGATCGTGGTCTCTATTGTTACAGGGTCATGCCCTTTGGGTTCAAAAATGCCGGTGCAACCTACCAACACTTGGTCAATAAGATATTCAAGGAGAAAATTAGCTACAACATGGAGGTCTACATGGATGATATGCTTGTAAAGAGCATATCTTCAATAAATCACATTGTTGATCTTGAAGAGACTTTCAGTGCCAATTGAAAATACAAGATGAAGTTAAACCCGACTAAGTGTGCCTTCAGAGTAACCTCAGAAATGTTTCTGAATTTCATGGTGTCAAGGCATAGAATTGAAGCAAATCTAAAGAAGATTTAGGCTATTCAAGAAATGACCCCTCCAAAGTTAATAAAGAAAGTTCAATGCCTAATAGGAAAGGTAGCAGCTCTGAATCGCTTTGTCTCAAAGTTGGCTGAGCAATGTATGTCCTTCTTTCAAGTTCTTAAGCAACCAAAGAACTTCTATTGGACTGCTAAATGTCAACAAGCATTTGAAAATCTAAAGAACTATCTTGGCTCACCTCTCCTGTTGGCAAAGTCCAAACCTAGAGAAGAATTATTCCTATACATAGCAATCTCCCTGGCAGTCCTTGCAACAGTCCTAGTCAAGGAAGAGGTAAAAGTACAATGGTTGATCTACTATATAAGTTGAGTTTTGAGAGACATCGAGATCAAGTACACCAAGTTAGAAAAGCTAACTTATACTTTGTTGATTGCAGTTCGAAGGCTCTGACCTTATTTCCAGGGGCATACTATAATCATTGATCAATCAATCAAGGCAGTTCTTCATCGAATAAATACCTCTAGAAGAATAGCAAAATGGATAATTGAGCTTACAGAGTTTGACATCAACTACCAATCTCGGCCATCAATCAAAGCCCAAATATTGGCAAATTTCATAGTGGAATGCACCTTCCAGGTGAAGCCAAACTTGAGCAAACTGAAATCGATATTCCATGGTTGCAGTCGAACTTTCCTCAAGAAAGAGCAGACCTCCCTGAAGGTTTTTAGGCCTTATATGTGGATGGCTCATCTAATGCTTTCGATGTAGGTGCGGATCTGATTTTGATTAACCAAGAAGGAATCATTGCAAAGTACATGCTGCATTTTAAATTTTCTATAATAAATAATAGGGTCGAGTATGAGGCACTAATTGCAGAGTTGAAGATAGCTAAAGAACTAGAAGCAGATCAAATTCAAGTTTACAGTGACTCCTAGTTAGTAGTAGAACAAGTTAGTGTAAATTATAAAGCTCAGGAGGATAGCATGATCAAATATTTAGAAAAAATGAAGAGTATGATCCCAGTCTTTAGTAGTTTTGATATCAAACAAATTTTGAGAGCAGAGAACGTTAGGGCCAATCTTCTCTTCAAATTGGCCATGCTAGCTCTGACTGAACTATCTAAGGAGGTCTTCTTTGAAGTTCTGAAATGCCTAAGTTTGGAGGAGCCATAGTCCATAATGCAGGTTGACCATGAGTCCAACTAGATCGATCCGCTAATTACTTACCTCAAGGATGGAGTTCTTCTTTATTATCCAAAAGAAGCTCGAAAGCTTAGAAATTAGACTTTTTGATTTATTCTATATGAAGGTAAGTTATATAAAAGGTCATATTCTTTACTACTTTGGAAATATCTCCAAGCTTCTAAGGTTGATTTCGCACAATGGAATGTGCATGAAGGAATCTACGGAAGTCATGTGGGGGCTAGATTCTTATCTTACAAACTACTTCAGTAGGGCTATTATTGGCAAACAATGAACTATGATTCTATAGAATATGTCAGAAAATATGATCATTATTAAAAAAATGCAAATATTTAAAGACAACCAACCTTTGAGCTTATACCATTGAGTGCCCCATGGCCATTTGCACAATGGGGGATGGACATACTTGGGCCCATTTTCATGGCATCTGGATAGCGGAAGTTCTTACTGGTAGCAATTGATTACTTTACAAAGTGGGTCGAGGCTAAACCACTGACAAAGATTATCGAAGCTAAAGTACAAGACTTCATTTAGAAGTTGATTGTTTATAGATTTGGCTTCTCTTAAACTCTCATAACAGATAATAGATGATAGTTTTCTGGAACAAAATTTATTGAGTTCTGTGAAGACTTGAATATCTCCAATAATTTTACATTAGTGGCCTATCCACAGGCAAACGGTGAGGCCGAGGTAATCAATAGAATCCTATTGCAAGATATTAAAGCAAGACTTGAAAGAACAAAGGAGACTTGGGTAGATGAACTCTATCATGTACTCTAGGCATACTGAACTATCCAAAGACTGCCAACTGGAGAGACTCTATTTGCCTTGGCTTTCAAAATAGAAGCAGTCATCCCAATAGAACTCAGACTTTCGTAAGCACGAGTCATGGCATTCAACGAGCAGTGCAACTCATAGGATCTCAAGGCTAACCTTGACATGTTAGAGGAAAAATGGAAAGAAGCTCAAGTTCGGATGGCAGCTTACAAGCAGAAAGTAGCTCGCTACTACAACTTCAAAGTTAGAGGCAAAGTATTCAAAGTAGGAGACTTGATACTTCGATGAGCAGCTATTTCATAATCTCAAAACCAAGGAAAGCTCATCCCAAATTGGGAAGGCCCATATAAAATTGAGGTCGTCTGGTCCGAAACTTGTTACTTAAAGAAATTCAGAGGGGTAGATCTTCCATGCCCATGGAATTTAGAGAATTTATGAATGTACTCTTAATGACTTCATTTCAAATAAAGTTTTCGTATTTTAATATCTCCATTCTTGGTATAAAGCTATGATAACAGGAATAACTCTTTAAAATAATCGAAGTTGGTCATGTCAGGAACAGGAGGAGAACCTCGTCCTGACATGGATGAAGACCTCCGGTTATTTAAGACAAGAGGAGGGGAAAGGCCTTTCAATGGCCCTTTTATGCTCCTACTATCTTGTTAGAAATAGAAGGAGAACCTCATCCTAACAAGAGCAAAAACTAACCGTGTTAGAAATAGGATGAGAATCTTATTCTGACATGGATGAAGACCTCTGGTTATTTAAGATAGGAGGAAGAGAGAGGCCCTTTCAACAGCCCTTTCAACAACCCTTTTGTGCCCCTACTATCCTATTAGGAATAGAAGGAGAATTTCATCCTAACAAGAGTAAAAACTAACCATATTAGGAATAGAAGAAGAACCTCATCTTGATATGGATGAAGATCTTTGGTTATTTAAGATAAGAGGAGGGGAGAGACCCTTCAATGGCCCTTTTGTATCCCTACTGTCCTGTTAGGAATAGAAGAAGAATCTCATCCTAACATGAGCAAAAACTAACCATGTTTGGAATAGAAGGAGAACCTCATCCTAACATGGATAAAGACATCCGATTATTTAAGATAGGAGGAGAGAAGAGGCCCTTCAACGATCTTTTTGTGCCCCTACTATCCTATTAGGAACAGGAGGAGAACTCCATCCTAACAAGAGTAAAAACTAACCATATCAAGAATAGGAGGCGAACCTCATCCTGACATGGATGAAGACCTTTGATTATTTAAGATAGAAAGAAGGGAGAGGCCCTTACAACGGCCCTTATGTACTCCATTGGCCTTGTTAGGAATGGGAGGACGACTTCATTCTGATATGGATGAAGACCTCCGATCTCCTAAGATAGGGAGAGAACCTTGTCCAGATACAGACGAAGACCCCTGATCACCTTAGATAGAAGGAAGATACCTTTTCAATAGATAGAGCAAAGAAAATAAAGAAATAATAGAATCAAACTTAGGCAGTATGGAAGGACAAGGAAAACTCATTTCATTAAAAAGAAAGATTCATTAGATAGGAAGGTCGGCAAAGCAAGATTAGTTACAAAAAAAAAAGGAGAAGACAGACGTGGTCCTAAGATGGACTGGACTCTTCCAACTTCGAGCTACCGACATCGGCCAGCACCAGAGATTGTTTCAAGCTAACAAGTTCTTCTTCAAGCTCCTTTCTTTTTGGCAAGCTCTCTCCAAATAACTTATTGGCCCTTCGGCACTCATCTTTCGATTCATACAATCTCTTCCTCAAGACCGTTGACTCAACCTCCGCATCCTTAACAGCTTATCACTCGTAAGTCATCTGGATCTTCAGCTGTTGAAGCTCTGCCTTCTCCTTCTCATATATCTCAAAAAGATCTCAAACGGACCTCCTCAGGAAGGCAAGTTGTTCCGACTCTCTATTGGTACCAGCCTGCTGAAGGTTAGCTAATCATTTCTCAAGATAAGCCACCTCATCGTGAGCAACTTTAAGCTCATCTTCAAGCCCATTCATTTTCTTCGCCAAGCCTAGGCTATAGTCATTGTGCCAAACTTCAGTGTCATGAAGTTATTTCTAAAGCCCAAAAAATTTTTTCGATCAATCCCAATCATACCGTGCCTTTTCGGAAGACCATGGCGAGCTCCCTTCCAATAGCTAAGTTTTTTTTTAGTCGCATTGAGCTTAACTTCAAGGGAGCTGACCTTGGATGTCAAGGCCCAAGTCTTCTCGCTACCGAGCTTCTACACCCGTTCCAATTCTTTGATCAAGTATTTTTTCTTATTGAGGAAGTCCATAAGTTCCTTCTTGTGCACCTAACGAAGATGGGTGATCTCAATCGTCACCTCTAAATAGTCCTTCCTCGCCTTGTGAAGCTTGTTTTCTATTTTCTTCAACTTCTTTGTCAAGTGATGAATCTCTTTTTTAAATTTTTAACCATTGATTTCAGAGGAATGCCCTTAGGTAAGGGATTGACCTCGATTGGAGATGGTGGATCATGACTTTGATTGCCAAAAATATTTTGAATAATAAACGATGCAAGTGTAAAGAAAGAAGATCTACTTTCATTTTTCAAAATGTTGTATATACATTAAAAAGAAAGAAGAAAAATACAACTACTCAAGATTCTCAACCTCAAGAGATGCGGCAGTGGATGAGGTTGGAGCATTCTTTGCAACCTCAGGCTTTAGTGTAGGTTCGAGTGCCTCGATAGTAGGTTCGAAGGGCTCGAGAGCAACTTTAGTAAGAGAAGGGTCGACCATAGTAGTGGATAGTCCTACCTCTTCACCAGGAACTTCCTCGTCTAGGAAGCTAAGATCAAGCTCAAAAAATTTGCGAGCCGCTCTATCTTCATAGAGTTTGAATCTCTTGATGAAGGCCTGCTGGCTGAATTCAACATTCAAATTCCTCATTTTAGAGAAAATATTGAACTCTTCCCCCACCAGAATCTTTGCTTCTGAAATCTATCTTGAAATTTGATCCTTCAGCTCGGCAACCTTGACCTCGGCCTCCTTCCTTCTCTCCTCCTCCAATGCTAGAGCGGTCTTTAGTCCTACAGAGGTAAGCTTCTCCTTCCTGAGTGCCTCTTGGAGACCTCCGACTTTGACCACCTTCCTGAAGATGGGCAACTTTAGCCTGAAGGTCCTTCTGAACCTTCAGGGCTTTTGCCCTTAGAGGATGCACCATCTAATATGGGAAAATATTTGGTGACCCAACTACAATGAACAAATGATGCTATGCATACAAAAAAAAAATAAGAAGAGAGAGAAAAGAGAATCAATAAGGCAATTACCTTGATGAAGGTTCCAAGGGAATCTCAAATAAGCTATGCATGATCAAGGTCGGTCATTTGGTCTACCACCTTGGACATGGAAAACTTATCAATTAGGTCCCGGATGATCTCCGATTGCTGAAGGGATCTTCTTCCAGATCGTCACTATCGTCGTTGGACTCAACGAGATGAGTCTTGTAGAACACCTTCATGACAACCTTCTTCTTTTTCTTCTCTTCCCCTCTTCTCTCTCTTTTGGTGGGAGGCTGCGGAGCTTGATCTTTAGCTAGAGGGCTCGAGGATGTTGGAGGCACAGAACCCCCATCAATAGTACCAACCTTAGTAGTAGGGATGACTTCGGTGCCTTTGATAACTTCCAAGGCAACAGCGGTAGCAGTCAGGGTCATGAAGCTTGGAGCGTCGACCATTGCCTTCTTCGAGCTTTCACCTGGTGCCTTTCCCTTTCTCTTTTGGGCATAAAGTCTCTTGGTGAGCATTTTGACTACTTTGGCATCCATCTCTATGATAAAGAAGGAATCACTATCAACAACATATGCATATGAAATCTTATAAAAGTTTGCAAAGTAGAAAAGTATACTAGCAGGGTTGAGAGGACTCAAGCTCGTGTTGAATAGAGTTTGTTCTTTTAGAAGTTTAGAAAGAAGAGGATCCTGATAAGTTTCAAGCTTATTAGCGAAATCAAGATCGCTCCTATCTAAGCTGGGAGCTCGACGGACTGACTCTCCAAGGAGATCCCAAGGAGGAAGTCCTAACATCAGAGATCGACAATACATGAAGAAAAATTTCTCCTTCTAGTTGTGGATAGAAGAAGAAGCACCTTTTATTAACCCCTTCTTGTCGAACTAGGATAAGAAGTACCAACAGTCCTTTGCAGAAAGATGGCGTTTGAAGATATAGTAGATCCTCAAAAGAAAAATGGTTGGACGAACTTTGGCTAAGTGGCAAAGGAAGAGGAATCTGATCACAAATCTAAAAGACTTCGACATTATGGAAGCTAAGGAGATGTTCAAAAAATTGAAAAGCGCAACTACGAAATATGGAAGAAGAAGTCTCAATACAGCACGAAGAGCTTCCAAGTACAGACAAAATTGGTTGGGTGGGGGAGAACAAGCTCGATCACTCTGACTAGAAAGTTCTTGTTCATATTCTGGAGGAATCCCATATTGTATCCTAATCAATTAAGGATGGTCTGGGGTCAAGGTACAGGGATTCATACTCGGTACAAAGGTCAGATGGGGTATACTTCTAAGATCGGTCTCACCTATGGGATCGAGGTTTCGGAAGGCCAGACCAGACAAATTTGAAGAATTGGTAGACTGAGAAGTTTTTGAAGACATTCAAATCAAACAAACATTGAAAAATCTTCAAAAAATCAAGAAAATAAGACACAAAACCTTCTTGAAGAAACCAAAGAGACAAGATGCAAAAGACACCAAAATAATCAAAGAAAAGATTATGAAACTAACCTCGATTGATCGAGAAGGACAACGAGATGATTGGCATGACAAAAATCGAGTAGGAAAGCAGCTATGAGCGAAAGAAATAGAGGAAGAAATCGAAGAACTCTCAAGTGGAAAAAAGGATACCAAAGGAAGAAAGAGAAGGACTCAAAGAGAAGTGAGGCCCCAGGAGAAGAAGATGAACTTAAATATCCTACAAAGCTCGAGATGGTTATGATGGCAAGTCTTCTCTAGCCAATCTTCGATTGATGCGTGTCCCACTCATCATGGCAGATGACTAACGACAGATCGAACCCTAATTGCATCATACTTGGGCTAGAGTTTTGGTGAAAGCTTTTGAAAAACTATCTTTTTGAATCACCTCACATTTAAGAAGCTTCGATGTCGGTGCAATAAACACCAAGACTCTCCATCCAACGAGTGCAGAACTTCGAAAAGAACTTCGATAGTTGCCTTTTTTGTACCTCCTTCCTTCGAATTTCAAACTCGGAAGTAGGGAAACTATTATTGGGGTTAAACCCACTCTTGTCAAAGTTCAGAACTCCCTCTAGACTCCTCTAGTCAAACTCCTTCTGGACTCCTTCAAGTTGGACTCCTCCAGTAGAACTCCTTCAAGCCAGACTGCTCCAATAGAACTCCTTCTGGACTCCTCTAGCAGGACTCCTTCTAGACTCCATCAAGCTGGACTCCTCTGGTAGAACTCCTTCCAGACTTCTCTAGTAGAACTCCTTCTGAACTCCTCTAGTAGGACTCCTTCAAGATGGACTCCTCCAGTAGAACTCCTTTCGGACTCCTTTCAGTTGCCCAAAGAGCTCCTCCCAATCAAACTTCTCTCTGTCGCTAGAAGGATCTTGACATCAATTCTTAACATAGCAAATATCGGTCAACACATAAACGATCTTGGAGACATCCTAACCTCTCCTGAACTACTATGACATGAAGTTCTTCATCGTCTATAGCTATCCCATCCAAACTTCAAATATTAAATTTCAACAGACTGGCACATCATGATAACGGACACTATCCTTCATAACAAACTTCACACGTGGCCCTAAACGGCCCACTACCAGATAGTTATGGCTATCACTATTAGTTTGTTATAGGCTCCACCTATATAAAAAATCCTCTAGATATATTTTTTCTCTAAGCTCTCTTCTCTGCTCAAAACTCTACTAGAAATCTTACTAAGTACTCCATTTCTATTGGTCTGAGGAGTTGACTTGATCATCGAAGGATCCTACCGGAGCCACAACCCCCGACTCCAAAATAGGATCTTATTTTGTAGGTCACTGATAGTGACCTCATCATCTCCAGCTCAAGCTCCATTTTGGTGAACCAGATTCTACACCAACATCATTAATGGAGAAAGAAAAATAAAAGTTATAATAAAGAAAAGAAAAGAATACACATGACTCAGTATGTATACGGTCCAGTACATGTCTTTGAAAATTTGGGCTCTTCCTCCAACTTATTCAAAATATCCTAAAAAGAAAATAAACTAAAAAGATAAATTAGATGCAAGAGAACTAAATATTGGGTTACCTTTCAACAAGCGCTAAGTTTACCATCTTCAGCTAGACACAAGGTAGCTTATCTATCCCATCTCAAATATTAGATTGACAAATTTCAATGATTTTGGATTGCCAACCTTAGAAAGATAGTTTATGATCCCTTTATTAATATATTCATTTTGAATTATGGGAAGATAGGATGCGACCCCATTCTCAGACCCTTATTTATTGAGAATTTTTTCTATTTGTTCTTCTAGAATGCTCATGAAATGAGTTTTTGTATTAGGAGTTGAGTTTAATGCAATGGATACTAGAAGGGTGACTAAAGATGGCTTTAGTTCTAAAGATAAATTAATATGATCTTGTTTAAACAACTTTATTGGCTTTTCATTGTATGCCTCTTGATTTTTGTAGGAAGAATTAACTTTTAGGGATGAAGAAAATAGGACTTTAGGTTTATAGGTCTTAGATAAATCATCTATTCTTCTCTCTCCTTTATCAGTCTTATTTAAACTTGAACCAGTATCTATACTAGTTTCGGGCTTAGGTTCTTCTATGTGATTAGCTTTAGTACTAATCAGTTCTTCTAAATTTTTATTTTGGCTAGCATCAATACTAGCCTTCCTCACCTGATCTTAGTATGTGTCCATAAGAATCCTATAACTTTGAAGTTCAAAAATTATTTTGGCATTTTCTAATTGGGGATTCCTCGGTGGAACATTAGATTAATAACTGAATCTAGGTGATTGGTGGATAATAGGTGGGTTGTTTATAAGATTTGTTTGATTCGATAATTAACCTAGTTCTCTTCTCATGTTAGACTCAACTAATTATCCTATTTGAGCTTCTAGCATGGTGATAGATTGTTGTTGAGTTAGAATTTATTATTATAGTTGATTAAATCTGTCATCAGCTAGATTGGTCTGTTGAGACGGTAAGTATGATAGTTGATTATAATATGATGGCTAGGTAGACTAACTAGGCTAACCACTATTATAGACATAATTGATATTGGATATGATCCTGATTCTATTGGGATATCCAAGAAAAATTAGAGTGGTTCCTCTAATTTGGATTATATGTATTTGAAAAAGAGTCATTAATCAGTTTGGAGTAGCCTTGAGCAACTTGGACTTGCTCTTAGATAAAAGATGGAAAGTATGCAACCATAGGATATTCACTCATATAATGAGTTAGGCTAGCACAAATAGAACAAATCTTTAGATAATTAGAGGGTGGTGTATATTATGTAGTAGATTATTGACTTAGGGTTAGGAGTTGGTCTACTTTTTGGACAAGAAGGTCTATATTATTTATCAGGTTCAAGTTAAGCTTAGAACTATATTTTGGATGTTTAAACTCATGGATCCCTACTCATTTTTGGTGGAAGGATAACAAAGCATTGTTTATTGAGTTTTCACTCAGGATTTCAAACAAAGCATAGGCTTCATCCTCAATTTTGTTCATGAATGCAGCCCCACAGGATGCATCTATCGTTTATCTATATTGATCTCCTAAACCTTCATAAAAAGCTTGAACTATTTGCCACTTAGATAGATTATGGTGTGGGCATTTTCTAATAAGTTTCTTAAGTCTCTCCCATGACTTATGAATTTATTCTCTTAAAAGCTAAGCAAATCCAGTGATAGCTCATCTCATGATGTTGGTTCGACCTATGGAATAAAATTTCTTAATAAATTTACTTTATAATTTATCCCAAGTTTTAATTGATCTCCCTATTGTGCCAAGCCAGTACTTGGCTTTGTCTTTCAATGAAAAGAGGAATAAGATTAATCTAAGGGCATTATCAGTTAAATTTTAAATTTTCATCGTAGAACAGATTTCTAAAAACTCATTCAGATGCTTATAAGGATCTTCACTGGTGTTCCCATAGAAAGATGGGAGCATCTGGATTGTGGTTGTCTTGATTTCATAATGGGTAGCATGAATATCTGATAACTAGATGCAAGTTGATGGATTATAGGTAGAAGAAATAAAGTATTCCTTTATCTGTTTAGGTGGTTCTCTAAAATTTTTAGCCATTTGATTATTAGATTTAATATGGTTTGGCCATTCAATTTTATGGTTGGATTCAACTAGATCAGGTAAAGTGATTTTCTACTGTATATGTACTAATGCAAATCTAACATATGGTTCAAAATTTTTAGATTATTTAGAATTATTTTATTATTTTATTATTATTTTTAAATTATTTTTATATTTTTAAATTTTTATATTATTATTTTATTTTTAAGATTTTTTATTTTTTTTAGAATTTATTATTATTATTTATTATTATTTTATTATTTTATTTTTAAAAAAATAAATAATTTTTAATGATTTTATTATTTTATTATAATTTTATTTATTTTTTATAATTTTAATTTATTTTAATTATTTTTAATTATTTTAATTATTTAATTATTAAATTTTTTATTATTTTTAATATATTTTATTTTATTCTATTTTAATTTATTTATTTCTTTTGAAAGAAAAGAGGAGAAAAGGAGAAGAAAGAAGAGTTCTAAAGATGAGGTCCTAGAGCTAAGAAGAGAGAAGATTAGTTTTAATTAGATTTAATATTGGTTATTAATTAAGTTAGACAAACAATCTTAATTTAGGATTGTCCTAGATCTAGATAGCTCCTAACTGCCAAGGTCATCTTTAAACTCTCCAAGTGTAAGATCAACCAATCAACTGACTAGGTAAGTGTAAGGTTGGTGGGAGTTCCCTTGTTACTTGCCTTAGACACCAATTATATTTGGCTAAGTACATTAATAGAATCAATTATAAACCATCTTTCTTCAGGCCGAGTCATCTCTAAACCACTTTTCTTAGATACTAGTCAAACTGATTAACTCTAACTAATTCAACTTTTAGGATATCTTGTCCTAATGAGCTCAAGTTTCTAAGGTCAATGTCTAATTGATTTTAATTTAAAGACTTAAGTTAATGCAGGATGCTGGTTGATTATTTATGGGCTAGGGAAGGATGATTAAATTTCTATCTTATCTTATTTAATGAGAGTTGCTCTTATGTTGATTTAGAGATGAATATGCATAATCACTTTCAGATAAGGGGTTCTATGCAACTAAATTAGATGCATGAAACTTAATTGAACTTGAAGAGCTTACCTTATCTCCAGCGATCACCAAAAGAAAAATAAAAATAAAAATAAAACTAGTATGATGGATGCTTTAAGTGGTTAGGATTTCTAATCTTATCATGAAACTTTTAATTAGGTTTAAGTGGATATTTTTTAAATTAATTTAAAAATAAAATAAATAATAAAGAAAAGATCTAGGGATAGGATTGATCTCACCAAGCAAAATCGGAAGTTTTTTTCCTTGCCCTAATTTGCTTCTTTTTCTCTCTTTTTTTCTCTTCTCTCTTTTTGCAAAATAAAAAAGAAAAAATAGTAAGAAATATTTATAAAAAATAGAAAAATTAAAAAATATTTATAATTAATTTATAAAAAAATCAAAGAAATCAAAAGAAATTAATACTCATGCCTTTCTTGATAATGTTGCCAAAAAACTTGATAAGAGCATGATGTTGTCATTAGGATACCATATTTATCAATTTAATTTTAAATTTTTTTAAATTAATTAAAAATAAATAATAAATAGTGAGTTGGATTAAATTCATAGAAAAGATAGTATTTTAGTTTTAAAATTTTTGATTTTATAAAAAAAATTTAAAAATTAATTTAAAATTAGAAAATATAATTATAAATAAAAAATAAAAATTAAATGATGTAAAAAATTAAACTTGGTACTAAGATCTACTAGTTAGATCTAGCATCTACTTATGATAAAATAAAAAGCAATAATTAAAGCACATAAACTAAATTATAATTAAAAATAAAAAGTTAAAATTTAAAGTGCATAAAAAAATTTTGTATTAATTAAAATTTTAGAATTTAGATACATAAAATTTTTAAAAAAATAAAAAATAGCTGATCTTGATCTTGGATCGGTGTTGGCATTGAGATGGTATAGAAGATAGCTCTTCCTCTCAACACCATCTACCTTAAAGTTTCTACGAATCCAAGCATGCCTCTAACCTGTACCATCACTTTTTCATGATCGAAAATAATTGATTTTGGAGGTCTGGAGTCCTTTAAATAGAGTTAGGAGGGATGGATCCTTTGTTTCTAGCTAATGTGGGATTAAAGAGGAGTTTTGATTAGAAAATATGAAGAAATTTTGGTGAAAATTGGATTAAAATAGCTCCTGGATCGGATTATGTGCTTCTAGTGATGTCTGGCCGTCAGATATGCATCCAACGCTCAAAAAAAATAAAAAAAATATTTTAAAGCCTAAATCAAGTTGGATTGATTTTTGGCTATCAGATCATTTTGATCAAATGAATCAAGGCCGTCTGATCATGCCTAGATGTTAAAATCAGCGTCAAGAGCTCTATCGGCCATTCGATCTTCACCAGGGATGCTTGTAGCCGTTCGATCGTGCTCTAATATCCATCTGAAACAAAATCAAAATAGGAATAAACAACAACCATTGGATCTAATTTTGGAAGAAATCTAATCATTGGATCAAGTATTAGAGCGTTCGAAACCATCAGATCACGTGTAGGGAGGTGGCTATATTCGAATAAAGATAGGAATTTATCCTGGCCAACGGATCTAGATCGCAAACCACCTGGACCATCAGATCACGCCATTCTTGTAGCTGTGGACCATGTAGACCGAGTGTACCGTAGACCGCAACCAATCAGCTCATAGCTTGGCCTGTGAAATTATGATTTTGCCCCTATACGCCATGATGAATTTTTTATGAACCTCTTAATGATCTTGGTCCACCATGTGGCAGCCTGTGATTGGGTGTCTTTTGCTGAACTAGCTATCCATGCCTAGTTTCGTGGACTGACGGGTTGGCTTCAGTGGCTTAGCCAGCTTAAGCGGCATGCTGGTTGAGCTGGAACATGCTGGCTAAGCTTGTTTCGATGGCTTGGCTGGGTGCACCGACTTGGTTGGACGAGCCGGCTGAGTTGAATCAATTTTATTTATTTGTTTTTTGAAAATTCATATCGACATTGTTTTAACTCTAATTTGCTCCAAACTTATTTTGTTATGATAAAAAAAATGACCTCTTTTCATTGATGAATATATTTTCTAAAAATAATGAATAAAAATATTTAATTTTTAAAAATAAAAATAAATTAATTAATAAATGATACTTTTAATGATGAATTTATAGTAATTATCAATGGTCCCACTTCATCTTTAGGAGCTTCTTCATACAGGAAGCTGAGATCGAGATCGAAAAACTTATTGGCAATTCTATTCTCACAAAGCTTGAACTCTTTGTTGAAGGCCTCCTGACCAAATTTGATATTAATATCTAACATCCTGGAGGAAGCCTTAAATTCTTCTATTGCTTGGGCTTTTGCCTTCGAGATCTACCTTAAGATTTGCTCCTTCAGCTTGGCAGTCTTAGCTTCAATCTTTTTCCTCTTATCCTCTTCTAAAGCCAAGGTGGCTTTTAGTTGTGAGCTCAAAAGTGGCGCTCCTATGTTTTGGGAACATGAGAAGATAGGTCATGGAAAGATGGAAGCAAGCCAAAAAAGAAGTCAATCCAAGTAGCAAAGTTTAGAAACTGGGCTGGCTTATCCTGAGACTGAGTCGACTAAGTTCAAAACTGGGCCGGCTCAGTCCAAGACTAGGTCGGCTATGTCTGAAAAAAAATTTAGATAGAAAGTATCATTTTCAAATTATTAGCATGGTACACAACTAGGTCGGCTCAGTCTCAGACTAAGCCGACCCAGTCGCAGGTTAGTCGGCTTAGTTTTTGCGAGTTTGTTTTGTGTACATGGGATGTTTGGTTTTTGGAAAGTTTTTCTATGAGCTTGGGGCTTGACCCTTTGGTAAAGTATAAATACTGAAAATAGGTCAAGATTATATATGATGCTGACTTCATTGAATAAAGCTCTTTTCTCCTAGAAAACTCTTATGCTCTCTTTCTCTCTTTTCTCTTGAATCCATTATTTTGCTTCTGCATTGGTCCTAGGAGATTATTCCTTATAGCTTGGCTAATCACCAGCGGCCATGCCAGTCCGAGAGAGGATAGTTTATCCCAAGAAATTGGTATCAGAGCGGTGTTGCATGGAAGGAAGGAAGACACCTAGGGTTACTACATCTAGGATCTGTTGCACTAGGTTTTATCCAAAATTTCTTGTTTCTTCATTGTTTGTCTCTAGATTAAGGTGGAGATTGGTTACAAGGAGGGATGGTGATACAGATGATTGAAAAGAGGATCTAGGATATTTAGATCTTCTTTGAAGGGTAGTGTTATTGATGTGTGATTGAAGAAGGGTGTTAGGGATCTGTTCTTGACTTGTTTGAAGTTATGGGATCGAGTGGATTCAAGATGGATTTTGAGAAGTTTGATGGCAAGGAAAACTTTATCCTATGGCAGCAAAGGGTAAAGAACTTGTTGGTTCAGCAAAGGATCTACAAGGTCTTAATAAGAGAAAGACTGAAAAAGATCAGTGTTGAGGATTAGAAAGAGTTGGAGAAAATTGCTTTCAGTATAATGTGGATGTACTTGGTCGATTAGGTTTTGCCCGAGGTTTGCATAGAGACTATGGCAAAGGTGATCTGGATGAGATTGGAGAACACATACATGAGAAAGAACATGATGAACAAGCTATGGTTGAAGAAATAGCTGTATAGTCTGAGGATGTCCGAAGGTGGAGATCTTGTTGCACATATCCAAAGGTTCAATCTGGTGTGTTTTGAGGTGATGAGTTTGGATATGAAGATCGACGAGGAGGATCGGGCGTTGTTGCTATTATGTTCTCTCTTAGGTTCGTATAATGGTCTCATAACAACTTTAGTTTATGGGAAGGAGACCCTAAACTATGAAGAGGTTGTTGGTATGCTCAGATCAAATGAGCAAAGGAAGAAGATCTGCAAGGGAGACCCTAAGTCTGAGATCTTAGCTGTAAATGAATGATAGGAAAGATCAAAAGAGTAGGCAAGAGGAAAATCTAAGGATAGGTTAAACTCTTGGGATTAGAGGAAGACATTGAAATATTATAAAAATCATCAGTCTGGACACCTGAGGAGAGATTGTCTCCTTTTGAGATCAGAAAAAGGAAAGGCCAGTAAGAAAGATGATACAACTTCTATGAGTAGTAGAAAAGATGTATTAGTTGTATCAGATGGATCCATAGAGTGCGATACTATGTGGATATTGGATTCAACATGCTTGCACCACATACTTCTCATTGAAAGTGGTTTGCTACCTACCAGAAGGTTGATGGTGGAAGTGTCGGCCTTGAAGATTATCACCCATGCAAAGTAGCTAGAGTTGGCTCTATCAGGATGAGGATGTACAATAGGATTTGTATACTATCAAATGTCAGGCATGTACCGAAGTTGAAAAAGAATTTAATTTCTTTGAGCTACTTGGGGGAGTAGGGTTATGCTTTTAGTAGCCAGACTGGAAGTGGATGTCTAAAAATTTTCAAGGTAGTTTTGATGATAATGAGAGGTAGAAGATTGAGCAACAATCTTTACATAATGAAAGGCTCAGAGGTGAATGATAGTGCAGAGGTGCTAGCAGCGACACAGGAGGAGCAGATTTTATATCGACTGTGGTACTATCGAATGGATCATATGAGTGACCATGGGCTCATTGAACTTAGCAGAAGAGGTATGATCCCAATCCTGAAGAAGGAGGGAATAGATTTGTTTGAGCCATGTATCTTTGGCAAACAACATAGTATAAAGTTTTTCAGAAGTACCAAGGGTAGTGAAAGAGTGCTAGATTTAGTGCACTCAGATGTGTGGGGACCAGCTCTTGTATTAGCTAGAGGTGGGGCAAATTATTTTATCATTTTCATTGATGATTTCTTAAGGAAGGTGTGGGTTTATTTGATTAGAGAAAAATTAGAGATGTTTGCCCAATTCAAAGCCTAGAGAGCTAAAGTAGAGGAGTCAGAGAGATAGGTAAAGTATCTGAGGTCAGATAATGGAGGGGAGTATATTAGCTTGGAGTTCAAAAGATACTGTGTGAAAAATGGTATCAAATGTCAGTACACGGTGAAGATGACTCTCCAGTAGAATGGTGTCATGAAGAGAATGAACCGAACATTGATCGAGAATGCATGAAGTTTGAGGCTGTTGACATTACTTTCAAAATCTTTTTGGGGTGATGCCTTAACTTTTTCTTATTTTCTTATGAATAGGTCTCCACATCGTAAGCTAGACAGATGCATTCCAGAGAAGGTCTGGAGTGGAAAGAAGGTGGAGCTTGGCTATCTGAAGGTCTTCAGTTGCCCGGCCTATGCACATGTTGAGGCAATCGAGAGGAGCAAATTGGACCCAAAATCTCAAAAGATGACATTCATAGGATATCCACAAGGAGTCAAGGAGTACCTGCTATGAGACTCTCAGGCATAGAAATCAATGATCAATAGGAACGTTATCTTTGATGAGAAGAGCATCTTGAGGAGATCTGGGATAGATGAAATTGGAAAGACAAAGATGAACAACATCGGCCAGTCTGAGATAGATGACATACAGTCTGAATCCATGTATAGGAGTGTTCTTATTGAGATGGAGCTGGGTAGGAGAAAAGATACTCAGATAGAAGATCGACATGAAGTGCCAGCAGTTTAGATGGATGTGCAGGATTAGCTATAGACATCAAGCAGAGATGTGCCAGTGGGAGTGGCTTTGCACAAATCTCAGCATACTATCAGGGGACTAGTTAGATATGACATTGATGAGGTTATCTTCTATGTACTCATCACTACTAATGGAGAATCAGAAAATTATGCAGAGACTATGAAGAGTGAAGATTATGATTCATGGATGTAGGCCATGATGGAGGAAACGGAATCACTTAAAAAGAATCAGACATGGTAGCTGATGGATCTTCCAGAAGGTGCTTGACCTATTGGCTCAAAGTGGGTGTTCACAAAGAAAGAGGCACCTTCAGAATAAGGTGGAGTCAGATTCAAAGCAAGACTGGTAGCAAAGGGATACTCATAAAGAGAAGCAATTGACTATATAAAAATTTTCTCTCCTGTGGTGTGTCATACATCTATTCAGATTTTACTATCATTGGTGGTATAGTACAACATGAAGTTGGAACAGATGGATGTGAAGACGGCCTTCCTTCATGGCACATTGGAGGAAAGGATGTACATGAGGTAGCTAGATGGTTTCATGGAGACTGGACAGGAAGAAAAGATGTGTTTACTTAGATGGTCATTGTATGGCTTGAAATAGTCCCTTCATCAGTGGTATCGAAGATTTGATAGTTTTATTTTGAGCTTGGGTTTCAGTAGATTTGAACATGTTGGTGTGTCTACATCAAAGATATAGATGAGGAGGATGCTTTGTACCTGCTAGTATATGTAGATGATATGCTTATAGCTAGTAGAAGCATGAAAGCTATGAAAAGGCTGAAATGGACAATATCACCTAAGTTTGAGATGAAGGATCTCAGTCCAATCGAAAAAATCCTTGGAATGAAAATTTGCAGAGATTGGTGCAAAGAAGTGCTCCATTTATCACAAGAAAAGATATATCTAGAGAGTTCCGAAGAAGTTTGGGATGGAGAAGGCCAAACCTGTAGAGTTGCCATTACCAAGTCATAAATCCCTCTCCATCCTCCAATCAGAAGAGAAGAGAGAATACATGGAAAGAGTTCCTTATGCGAATGCTGTAGGCAGTATGATGTACACTATGGCATACTGTAGATCAGATATAGCACATGTAGTGAGCATGGTTAGTAGATACATGGCTAACCCTGGGCAGGAATATTGGAAAGCATTGAAATGGATATTACGATATCTACATGGAATAAGAGATTATGGTTTGGTGTTTGGTGGACAGCCAGGAGGATTTGAAGATGGAGGTTCGAGTCCTCTGGAAGGGTTTGTAGATGTGAATTATGTAGGAGATCTTGATATAAGGAGATTTACTACTGAATACCTCTTCTGTGTGTATGGTGGATTTGTGTCCTGGAGATCAATCCTTCAGTCAATTACGATCTTGTCTATCATAAAGGCCGAGTATATTGGAATAATGGAGGCTGCAAAGGAAGTCCTTTAGCTTAGGAGGCTGATTGTTGAGTTGTGGGTGGAGCAGAGCAAGGTTATACTGTTCAGTGATAGTCAGAGTGCTCTACTGTTGGCATAGAATTCAGTCTATCATGCACGCACAAAGCATATAGATGTGAGGTACCACAGGATTAGAGAGCTGGTGGAGGAAGGTGAAGTAGAACTGATGAGGGTCCATACTAAGGAGAATCAATCTGATGCACTCATGAAGGTACTTCCTAGAGACAGCTTTTAGATGTGTGTGGCAAAGATGGGTTTGCTGAGAATAGATGAGTTTACAAAGACTTGGAAGCACCAAGGTGGAGAATGTGAGCTCAAAAGTGGCACTCCCAAATCTTGAAAACATGAAAAGATAGGTCATGAAAAGATGGGAGCAAGCTGAAAGTGAAATCAGTCTGGATAGCAAAGTTCAAAAATTGGGCTGGCTCAGTTTAGGACTGGGTCGGCTATGTCTCAAAAAAAATTCAAATAGAAAGTAGCATTTTTGGACTGTTGGCACGGTACACAACTGGATCGGCTCAGTCTTAGATTGAGCCAACCCAGTCGCGGGTTAGCCAGCTCAGTCTGAAACTAGGCTGAATTAGTTTTTGTGGGTTTATTTTGTGTACGTGGGATGTTTTGATTTTGGAGAGTTTTTCTATGAGCTTGGGGCTTGACCCTTTTGTAATGTATAAATACTAAAAATAGATCAAGATTATATATGATGCTAAATTCATTGAATAAAGCTGTTTTCTTCCAAAAAACTCTTGTGCTCTCTTTCTTCTTGAATTTTTTATTTTGCTTCTATGTTGATCTTAGGAGATTGTTCCTTGTTGCTTGGCTGATCATCAGCGACTATGCCGATCTGAGAGAGGATAGTTTATCCTAACATTAGTCCCGTTGATGCTTGCTCCTTTCTCTCGAGCGCCTCCTATAGATGCCCAACCTTGGTAGATTTTTCTTTTAGGAGGTGGTCGACTTCAATAGATTTCTTCTCTAAAAGGTGGTCAACCTTGGCTGTCTCCTTAACAAAGCACTCAACCTCGGCTTAGCAATCTTCTTGAACCTTCACCAACTCTGTTGTTAAGCAATTCAGTGATTTAATATAACCAAGTAGTTGGTGGCTTGTCTGCAAGGGACGAAGTGGGTTATACAAATAAAGAAACACTAAGAAACTAAAAGAGAAAATGAAGGACAAAATGATTACCTCAAGAAAGGATCCAAGTGAATTTCAAGTGCGCGGATCAATATCTGCATCAACAATCCTATCTACTACGTTAGGTAAGGTGAACCCATTGACCAAGCCCCTGATGATGTCATGATTATCAAAGGGGTTCTCCCCCAGCTTCTCATCAGAACTGTTAGGCCCATTGCGATGGGTCTTTTGTTTGGATTTTCTGGAGGCCATTTTGGTCTTCTTCTTTTCGACATCCTTTTCACTTTTGATAGGAGGCTTTGGAGCTCGAACCTCAGTAGGAGGACTTGGAGGCATTGAAGGCCTTGCAACCTCAATGATGGAGGCGACCTCGGTGGCATCAGCAACTTTGGGTGCAGCAGTAGCATTGGCAGGGGTGGTAGAGCTCAAAATTTTAACCCTTTCCCTCTTCGAGCCCTCGCTGGGCACTTTTCTTCTCCTTTTGTGGGGCTGGAGCCCCTTCGAAAGTAGCTCAATGGCCTTGGCATCTATTTCTACAAAGAAAAGAAAAGTATGGTTAATGAAGAAAAGTAAAAAGAATAGTTCATAAACTTCGGCAGAATATCTATTGGATTAAGAGGACTAAGGCTGAAGTTGAACAAGAGTTGCTCACAGAGAAGTTCGGATAGCGATGGAATTTTGTAATCCTTCAGTTTATTGGAGGAGTCAAGTGTTAGATATATGTACCCTAGAAGCCAGAATTGGCTGACACTTGTAATATACTTCTAGGGGCAAAATTATAATTTTGACTAATATCAATAAAATGGGTTATTTTCTATCATATATGTGTATTTAGTGTCTGTGATACATTCTTTGAGTTAATGGTAATGATAATTCATATTTTCAAGAGTTGAAAATTTAAGACATGAATAATCATTATTAACTCATAAAATACTCCCGACCATAGGATCATCACGAGGATGGTGATTGATCCGGAAGGTTGGTGTACAATTGCTTCTCTTTAGTAGATGAGTCTTGAGTCTACAGTATGGAGACACTGGAGCGAGAGTATAGGTACTCATTAGAGAACGAGGGCACTGAGCGTGACCATCTCGAGTAGTCATTAGGAAGTCTACATTCTCATCAATGACTGACTCAATGCTGCAGTGGTGTGTCTGGTTCTTTGACCTGAGGTGCATCGATAGTTCACCTTGAGGGTGTTATAGTTTGACTACACCATTACTCGATCTCTGATCCATATGGAATCCAGAGGTGTATGTTGGCTATAGCATGTTCATTGTAGGAACTGGATAGCATCAAGATGGAATCTATCTACCTCGGTGGTTGAGGAGCAGCCCTATGATGATCATGAGAATCAAGTTCAGAAGTCCATGGCCATGGTAGAGTGAAATAATAGAAAAAGTTTCTATTTAGACTTTCACATCGGATTTGAATCGAATGGATTACATCATATGATAGAGACTAGGGTTTGACGAGTTCACCTTAACCCTAATCTGATCGGAGCTCAAGATAGAAGAACTTAATCACACAAGTAGCTGCACTAAGAGGTTCACATTTAGCTCTGATGGATTGCCACCATATACTACTAGGTGTCACTGGTGGATTTTGGGAGCAATTAGAATGATTTAGATGATTGATCATTCTAGCTGTTCGAATTAGAAGTGTTCTGATCCATCGAAAGGAGTTTCGATGATGTCAATGATAGAGATTGTTGATGCAGAAACTGGTCGTTGTCGGAGTCTGCTGGAGTTGGGGCTGATGAGGTCGCCGTCGGAGATCTGCAAAATAAAGTTCCATCTAGAGTCGATGGGGGGTGGCTCCAGTAGGACCCTCCGACGATCAAGTTAGCTCTGGCCAACAGGAATGGAGTGCTCGGAATGAGTTTCGAAGCTTGAAGAAGAAGAGGAGAGCTTAGAGATCAGAGAGATTAGCATATCTGGAGGGTCCCTTTTATAGCGGAGCTTGATGGCGATGGCTGCAGCCACGTGCTGGTGGGCCGCTCGAGGTTCGACGGAGTCAGTCTCTTGGGGAGGTGCCATATGTGGTGGGGTTGGTGGTGACAGCTGCAGCCGCATGCTGGTAGGTCGGGGGCCACATGGAGTTCAGTACGGAGAGAAAGGTATTGTCAGATGGTTGGTGACAGCCATACTGGCAAGTCGTGGGCTGCATGGGGCTGGTTATGGAGAGAGTGGCGTCGCCAGTAGTGGCGGCCATACCGTCCAGTCTCGTTGTTCGTCCAGAGGAGTTCGGACTTGTAGGAGAGTTCGATCGAAGAAAAAGCTTGGAAGGGAGTTGGGCTCTCATAGGCGCCTGACTATAACGATGCGGAGAGAGTTCAGTTCTCATGGAGGTTTGACTAAAGCTCGATGGTTGAGTTCGGCTAAAGCCCGACTGCTGGATCCAAGGAGCTCGACCGCTAAGTAGCTCGGAATAAGCTCGATTGCTAGAAGTTCAGACGACCGCTGAGGAGTTCGGCCGCTGAGAAGTTCGAAGAAGCTCGATCGACTGGGCAGTTTGGTCTGCTGTAAGGATTCGGTTAAGATCCATCTGCTGGGCGTCCAAGGAGCTCGATCGATTGAAGGGATGGCCGCTTGAGGAGTTTGGTCGAGGGACAACCACTGAGGAGTTTGGGCGTCGGGGGATTCCGTTGAAGCCCGGTTGGGGCTCTGTTGAGGGACTTCGGCTGAGACCTGGTTGAAGGACTTCGATTGAGGCCCGATCGAAGGACTTCAGCTGAGGCCCGACCGTTGGGAGTTTGAAGAAGCTCGGTCGCTGGGCAGTTTGGCTAAAGCCCGTCTGCTGAAGCTCTTCTATGGCTACTGGTTGCATCAGGCTGAGCATCAGACTAGACTTCGATGGGAGTGGGGTTTATCCTCAACACTAGCCCCCCCACTCCCGAGTTCGAAACTCGAATGAAGGGAGTGCAGAAAAGGCGACTGCCCAAGTCTTCTTCTGGGCTCCGTGCTGGTCTAGGCCGAAGCTCGGGGGAGATCCCTTCTCCAACCGAGGTTGGGGGAGGCTTCGTCCAATGTGATTGAAGTCGGAGGTTGAGCTCCTCGGGGGCGATATTGTCTTCTACAACCAAAGTTGATACGGGCGCTCGAAAGAGATCTGATCTCGAGATGAGGTTGTCTCCGATCTCATCTCTGGCGGAGGTCGTTCCGGCCACTCGGAAGAGGTCTTCTCTGGCTGAGGTTGGCCCGGTCGCTTGGGGGAGATCTCATCTCCTTTGGCCGAGGTCGGTGCGGGCGCTCGCGTTAGGATGAGGTTTTTCTCCTGTTCCTAATTTCGACTTTGCTCGCACTAGGATGTGGTTCTCCTCCTGTTCCTAGCTGAGGTTGGCTCGATCACTCGAGAGAGATCTCACTCTGGTCGAGGTTGTCAACGGTCACTCAGGAGAGATCTTATCTCTAGCCGAGGTTGTTGGAGATCCTATTTTTTATGGACTTCGGAGCTCAAACTTGGACTTTGCTCACGTTAGGATGAGCCCATCTCGTCTAAGATGGATGAGGCCTTTGGCTTTGCTCGCGTTAGGATGAGGTTCTCTTCCTATTTCTAACGGGTCATGGGGGCATATACGGACCGTCGCCCGTGCTTCTCCCCCATCTCGTCTAAGATGGACGAGACCTTCGGCTTTGCTCACGTTAGGACGAGGTTCTCCTCCTGTTCCTAACGGGCCGTGGGGGCACATACAGACCATCGCTTGTGCTTCTCCCCCCATCTCATCTAAGGTGGACGAGGCCTTCGGCTTTGCTCACGTTAGGACGAAGTTCTCCTCCTGTTTCTAATGGTCGTGGGGGCACATACGGACCGTCACCCATGCTTCTCCGCCCATCTCGTCTAAGGTGGATGAGGCCTTCAGCTTTGCTCCGTTAGGATGAGGTTCTCCTCCTGTTCCTAACGGACCATGGGGGCACATACGGACCATCGCCTGTGCTTCTCCTCCCATCTCGTCTAAGGTGGACGAGGCCTTCGGCTTTGCTCGTGTTAGGATGAGGTTCTCCTCCTATTCCTAATGGGCCATGGGGGCACATACGGACCATCGTCCATGCCTCTCCCTCCATCTCGTCCTTTGTGAATGAGGCCTTGGACTTTGCTCGTGTTAGGACGAGGTTCTCCTCCTATTCCTAACGGGCTGTGGGGGCACATACGAACCATCGTCCACACCTCTCCCTCCATCTCATCCTTTGTGAATGAGGCCTTTGCTCGGGAGGGATCTTATCTCTAGCCGAGGTTGTTGCTCGCGTTAGGATGAGGTTCTCCTTCTGTTCCTAATCAAGGTTGTCAACGGTCGCTCGGGAGAGATTTCATCTCTAGCCGAGGTTGTCGCTCGCGTTAGGATGAGGTTCTGCTCTTGTTCCTAACCGAGGTTGTCAACGGTCGCTCGGGAGAGATCTTATCTCTAGCCGAGGTTATTGCTCGCGTTAGGATGAGGTTCTCCTTCTGTTCCTAACCGAGGTTGTCACAGTCGCTCGAGAGATCTTATCTCTAGTCGAGGTTGTCGCTCACGTTAGGACGAGGTTCTCCTCTTGTTCCTAACCGAGGTTGTCAACGGTCACTCAGGAGAGATCTTATCTCTAGTCGAGGTTATTGCTCGCGTTAGGATGAGGTTCTCCTCCTGTTCCTAATCGAGGTTATCAACAGTCGCTCGGGAGAGATCTTATCTCTAGCCGAGGTTGTCGCTCGCGTTAGGATGAGGTTCTCCTCCTATTCCTAACCGAGGTTGTCAACGGTCGCTCGGGAGAGATCTTATCTCTAGCCGAGGTTATTGCTCGCATTAGGACGAGGTTCTCCTCCTATTCCTAATGCGGCAATCTTCTTCTTCCCTATCATCGCATAGTTTTCGCATGCAGACATAATATTATCAAAAGGAAAGAATTTTTATTGAAAGGAAGTTACTAGCAGTGCGTCCCCAAATTTTGCATTTCAAGGTCGTGATAGCGTTGTTCCTCCGCATTTCTTTGCCAATAAGTTTCGGGGTGGACGACCTCCTCATACTGGCATCCTCAATTTGGTGCAATCTCTTGTCGCTGGGAGACGACGAATCGCTGATGCACCAAGCTCCTCCCCGGGGCAATGTGGATGAGGCCATAAGGTGGCCGACCTTCTTGCGGTCTCTGGCTATGGCAGCGTCCTTGGCCGATCTTCTCCTGCTTCAGGCTGGTGCTGGAGGAATTTACTCAGCCGCACCTTTCTGACGAGCTCCTCAATTTCATCTCAGAGTTGGATGCATTCCTCGGTGTCGTGGCCGTGGTCGTGATGGTAGGGCAATACTTATTTTGATCACGCTTGTTTGGGGGAGACTGTAGCCCTTCTGGTCTTGGTAGCTGGTTCTTCACTTCGGTGAGAATCTGAGTTCGAGGAGCATCGAGGGGGCATAGTTGCGGAATCTTTCGGGAGGAGGGCTTCTTCGCACCCCTCTATCAGGGCTTCGTTGGTGGTGAGTTCGAGGAGTTCGGGCCTGCCTGCTTTCAGAGCGAGTCCGTGAGTGCTGCGGAACTTCATTCCGTTCCTTTGGGAAATCTGCAGGAGAACTTCATGCCACTTCATCGGGGCTTCCCTGGAGTCATACTCGAGAGGGAGTTCTCGCTTGCCCTAGGGCGATTGTGAGCTCGACCGAACTTCATCTCACCCCATGTGAAATCTTTGTAGGGGGCTTCCTTGGTGACATACTCGAGAGGGAGTCCTCGCTTGCCCTAGGGCGGTTGTGAGCTTGGTCAAACTTCATCTCACCCCATGTGAAATCTTTGTAGGGGGCTTCCTTGGTGACATACTCGAGCAGGAGTTCAGCCTCACTCACGCCGAACTTCATTCCGATGATGAGGTTTCAGGGGGAGTTCGGCCTCGCTTGTGCCAAACTTCATTCCAATGATGAGCTTCGAGGGGGAGTTCGACCTCACTTACACCGAACTTCATTCCACGGGAGAACTTCATTCCGCCATCGCTTGTGCTGAACTTTGTTCCACTTTCCCACGAAACCCTCCATGGGAGAACTCCATGCCCCTTTGTCAGGGCTTCCTCGATGATGAGCTTCGAGGTGGAGTTTGGCCTTGCTTGTGTTGGGGAAGTCATGGACGTGGCCGAACTTCATGTGGAACCTTCTACGGGAGAACTTCATGTCCCTTTGTCGGGCTTCCTTAGAGTCATGCTCGAGAGGGAGTTCGGCCTCCCTTGCACCAAACTTTATTCCATCTCCTCGGGAAACCTGTAGGAGAACTTCATGTCCCTTTGTCGGGATTCCTTGATGGCGAGCTCGAGGTGAAGTTCGGCCTCACTTGTGCCGAGGAGGTTGTGGACGCGGTCGAACTTCATTCCGCCTCCTTGCAAAACCCTTCGCGGGGGAACTTCATGTTTCTTTATTTGGACTTCCTTGGTGGCAAGCTCAAAGTGGAGTTCGTCCTCACTTGCACTGGCATTCTGCCTCCTTGCAAAACCTTCTGCGGGGAACTTCTGCTCTTCGTTTCTCCTTCCTGAGGGCGATCGGTATGCCCAAATGCTTTTCCTTAAGGCCGGTTCCTCGCATCCTCATGGCGGGTTTGCTGGCAAAGTCTCCACTGGAGGTTGTCGCATGGCCAGCATCATCTCGGCGGGGCCACGGACCCGACTAGCGGGTTGAACTGCTCCACATCTACGAGGGCTTCGTGTGGAAATTGGGCTGCAGGCGCTGCAACGGGAGCCGATCGCTGAGTCGAAGCTCTCCTGGAGGCATTTTCTCTTTAGGAGAGAAAAGGGAGATCTTCAGAGGGGGAAGGGAAAAATCATCGCCGAGCACTCCTTTAAGAACAAGGAAACCTCAGAGGTTCGGTTTCTTCCTCTAGCGGTAATCTATTGACGCAGAAACTGGTCGTCGTCGGAGTCTGCTGGAGTTGGGGCTGATGAGGTCATCGTCGGAGACCTGCAAAATAAAGTTTCATCCGGAGCCGGTGGGGGGTGGCTCTGGTAGGACCCTCCGACGATCAAGTTAGCTCTGGCCAACAGGAATGGAGTGCTCGGAATGAGTTCTAAAGCTTGAAGAAGAAGAGAAGAGCTTAGAGATCAGAAAGATTAGCATATCTGGAGGGTCCCTTTTATAGCGGAGCTTGATGGTGATGGCTGCAGTCGTGTGCTGGTAGGCCGCATGAGGTTCGATGGACTCAGTCTCTCGAGGAGGTGCCGTATGCGGCGGGGTTGGTGGTGACAGCTGCAGCCGCATGCTGGATTATCGTGGGCCACATGGAGTTCGGTACGGAGAGGAAGGCGTTGTTAGGCGGTTGGTGACAGCCATACTGGCAAGTTGTGGACTGCATGGGGCTAGTTATGGAGAGAGTGGCATCGCCAGTAGTGGCGGCCATACCATCCAGTCTCGTTATTCATCCAGAGAAGTTCGGATTTGCAGGAGAGTTCGACCGAAGAGAAAGCTTGGAGGGGAGTTGGGCTCTCGTAGGCGCCTGGCTGTAACGATGCGGAGAGAGTTCGGTTCTCACGGGGGTTTGACTGAAGCTCGATGGTTGAGTTCGGCTAGAGCCCTGCTGTTGGGTCCAAGGAGCTCGACCGCTAAGTAGCTCGGAATGAGCTCGGTCGCTAGAAGTTCGGACGACCGCTGAGGAGTTCGGCCACTGAGAAGTTTGAAGAAGCTCGACCGACTGGGCAGTTCGGTCGGCTGAAAGGGTTCGATTAAGACCCCTCTGCTGGGCATCCAAGGAGCTCGGTCGGCTGAAGGAATGGCCGCTTGAGGAGTTCGACCGAGGGACGACCGTCGAGGAGTTCGGGCATCGGAGGATTCCGTTGAAGCCCGGCTGGGGCCCGGTTGAGGGACTTCGACTGAGACCCGATTGAAGGACTTTGACTGAGGCCCGATCGAAGGACTTTGGCTGAGGCCCGACCGTTGGGAGTCCGAAGGAGCTCGATTGCTGGGCAGTTCGGCTAAAGCCCATCTGCTGAAGCTCTTTTGCGGCTACTGATTGCATCGGGCTGAGCATCGGACTAGACTTCGATGGGAGTGGGGTTTATCTCCAATAGAGATCATGACATATCCCATTACCATACAGAACTGAACCTAACTGGATCACACAAATAAGGGTTTGAATCTGGTGATCATCAATTGAATTGATCTAGTTCAATTGATCTGAATGAGATTCAATTAGGTTCAAGGAAATCGTGCTAGCACTCGATTGAACCTAACGTTCTTCTTTTGCTATCACAAATAAGTTGTCCTGACTGAGCCAAAGAAGTTTGTGCTCAATCAGAGGCCTTCATATGGTCTGACTGGGGGTTGTCCAAGTCAAAAAAGGTTGTCTTATTTTGTAGGACATTACCTGCCATTTTTGGTCACCTACCATTTCTCATTCTTTGACTTTGGTCAAAAGTCTACCTTTGACTGGTCAAATATTGACCATTGACACTTTGACTTCTGTCCACATGTCACATGCACCTATTGGAGAGCTGGTGGGGGCCTGTCCCCCTGCCAGAACCTGGCAAGGAAGAGGGCGCATGCCACCCTTGGCGTGTGCCCAAGCTGGAGGCGCCCAGGAGTCCCTGTTGGATAGGGACTCCATCTCCTTTTTGGATTCCAATTAGAGTTCTTCTAAGAACCAACTTTGACTGGTCTTAGGCACCCTCTAAGGAGGAATCCAGGGGACTCTATTCCCACCAATCAGATTTAGATCTGATTTCACAAAGAGTTGTGATTGGTTGGGAAGAAGAGGAGTTGGATCACAGTTAGTCTATAAATAAGACCCTACGCCCAACTCAAAGAGGAATCTAAATTAATTGAGATCTCCATGCCCCAAGGCCTTTTCTCCTCTCCTCCTCCATGCCAAAGCATCTTCTCCCTCTCCTCTCCACATCCAAAAGGGTTTTGGACCTTGGTTGGTGCAATCTAGATAAGAGAAAGGCGAGTGAAAGCTAGAAGGCTGCGCTGCTGCAAAGGACGACTGCTGATCTTCAAAAGGAGTTTTGAAGATCCTCCAGATCAGATCCAGATCTAATTTTTGGAGACGTGATAGAGAAGAAGAGGATCTCTAGATCCAGCCTGAGTGGATATCGGATAGAGGCCAGGCACTTGCATGGCTAGATCCAGAACCTTCCGCTGCTTACAGGATCATCAACGGGTAATAGGATTACCCACTTCAAGGTAAATTAAATTTGATTTAATTTATTTAATTTTATTTTAATTTTTAAAATAATAATAATTAGATCTAAAACATCTTAGATCTGATCTAGATCAAAGAGAAAAAAATTTTGAAATATATCTCTTGATCTGATCAGATCTGAACGAACCTGGTCCGGAAAAATCAGGATTTTCCTTCAACTGGTATCAGAGCCAAGGTTCTAAAAGTATTTAGATCTAATTTTAAATTTATTTTAATTAAAAAATAAATGATTTTAGATGTCACATGAGATGTGATCAGATCTGAAATTAGAAAAAATTAAAATTAAATGATTTGGATCTAAGATTAGAAAATATGCATGACTAGTTCTAAAATAGAATAGTTCTATAGAATAGTCTTGCATGTTTTTGATTTAATCTGATTAAATCATATTTTAGATCTATTTATTTACTATTTTTTGATATTATAATGGTTATAATAACATCTAAAAAATAGTAAATAAAAATTATTTAATTTTAAATATCATATGAGATATGATTGATGCATGTCTAGACTAGTTGTAGAATAGTTCTACATAATTATCTAGATTAGAATTTATTTTGATTAGATCAATTTAAATCTAATTTTTTAGATTATTATGAGATAATTTAGATCTAAAAATATGCATGATTCGATACATGAGATGTATGCAAAATATGCCATGATTAGATCTAATTTGTATATGAGATATATGATATAGATCTAAAACTGTTTTGTAGTATTGCATGTTCCTGATTAAGGCGTTCCTCTTGGCCGTCCGATCATAAGAATGAAGAAGGATTTAAAGGCCCTCTCTTTCCATTCGATGGGGTGTTCTTATGATGTGTAGGGGTGCTGCGCGTTCGTCCTTAATCAAAAATCCAAAACTTACTTTCTGCAAAACCCTAGATCCTGAAACCCTAGGATTTATTGTGCATATTTTATTTATGAACCCTACTTAATTAAAAATTAAGATTATGGAATATTAATTAGGTCTAAAATTGAGAATTTTAGATCTAAGACATATTCATAATACTGGGTTCGGGCTTGGGTAGCTCAATTAGGTCTAAGCGGTTGATCAAACCGAATCAAGAGTTGGTTAGATGGGATCAACAATGCTTAAATTGACCAGCCTAATAGGATTAAGTCTGGGTCAAGATCGAGTCACGATCAAGCAAGACCTAATTAGGCTCAGAGGTTAGAGTCTGGATTGTAGGCTAACCCAATTGGTTCTGGACTCAACAATTTGGTGTCTAAGGTAAGTTTGGCACATACGACCGACTGGTTTTTAATTGGAAGCTACTCGACCTGAATGCGTTCTTGTACGAGTTAATGGCATATTCCTTCCACCGGTCTCACTTACCTGGCCATATCTGTTGACACAGTTCTGATCTGAGGTGGTCAATAATCCGAGCTAACCCATGCCACTAGGTTAGTCATAATTGTTATGACTATGACAAGTCTAGTTTAATGAGACCTGAATCAATTCTCCCTAAGAAAAGATTAAGTCTGAGGTCTTCCACCATTGTAGATGTGCGGGCCCTTCCCGGGTTGATTGTTCTCGGCTGGATACAGTGGCTCAGTTGCACCGGAAAGATGCAACCATGTCTATTAGGCATTGGATGCTATGGGCTGGAGGATGAGTTGGGCTCAATATTTTGGATACGGTGAGAGACTCAATTAGGAACCCAGTCTATGCAAATGGTGGGTCTGACTTAACTAAGGAGTGGATCAATATTTTGGATACGGTGAGATTCATGAATTAGAGACCAAGTTTGGGTGCACCATGATTAGAGAATCATTGAACAAGAGTTGTTCACTCATTGGCTAACCCATCACCAATAACTGTTAGGTGAGGTGATGAGTCAGTTGGTGAGACCGCACCACCCACTAGAAATCATTAATCATGGAGATTTTTGCATCTCTACAGAGGGAGTGTAGGGATCCGAGAAAATAGTGGGAGCTAATTTGTTTAAAAATAAAATTCTAAACAAATTGGTCAAGTCATAATTACAGTATCTAACTAGAATCTTTGACTCTCTATAGGAAAAATGTCTGCGTCCAACCCATTGGCACGTATCCTGGACACACATAGACTGACCGGACCCAATTATAAAGATTGGCTCAGGAACTACAAAATTATTTTGGGTTCCGAGAAGTTAACCCATGTTTGGACCAGGACCCTCCCACCTTACCAGCCCGTCCATCCTATTGAACAGAGAGCATCTCTGGAAAAATGGATAGACGAAGATAATAAGGCCAGATATTACATGTTGGGCTCGATGTCTGATGAGCTCCAGCGCCAACATGAAGATATCGGGACTGCTCGCCAAATGTTGGCTCACCTGCAGGAGATGTTTGGTGAACAGAGTCGCGCAGCCAAAGTATCAAGTCACGAAATGACTTTTTAAGGCTAAGATGCGTGATGGGCAGTCAGTCCAAGATCACTGTCTGACATGATGATCAAGGACATGGAAGAGCTTGAGAAGCTCGGTGTGAAGTTAGACTTGGATCTGCAGAACGATATTATTCTGCAATCCTTGACTGACTGATGCATATGGGCAATTCATCATGAATTACCACATGCATAAACTTCAAAATTCCTTGGCCGAATTAATGAATATGCTGGTTACCGCTGAGCTTTCTATGAAAGGTTCTAAAGGCTCAGTTCTTGCTATGGAATGGACTTCTTCCAAAAGAAAGTCTTATGGAAAGAAAAAGAAGTCTGTGAAAAAGCAAAAGGTGGAAGGATCAAAGAAGAAGAAGGCAGAGCCGAAGAAAAAGGCCGATGTCAAAGGAAAGTGTTTCCATTGCAACAGCGACGGCCATTGGAAGCGGAACTGCCCTACTTACCTGGCCACCCTGAAGAACAAGAAGGAAGGTCCTTCTGGAGGTATGCTCGTTATTGAGTCTAACCTTACGGTTTCTTCTGCATCCAGTTGGGTGCTTGACTCTGGTTCTAGTGCTCATCTGTGCACTTCCATGCAGGGTCTTGAGGATAGCAGGAGGCTGAGGGATGGAGACATGATCCTACGCATCGGTAATGGAGCAAGAGTTGCTGCAGTAGCCGTGGGAACATACCCTCTTCGATTACCATCTGGTTTAGACTTAGTTTTGAAAGACTGTTATTATGTGCCTGCAGCTAGCAGGAATTTGATTTCTGTTTCATGCTTAGCACAAGAAGGCTATGTGATTACCTTCTTTAAGGACCATTGTAACATTCTTTATGAAAGAAATAAAATTGCAAATGGTTTCCTTATTAATGGTCTTTATCAGCTACATATTGATGTACCTGTTCTAACTATCGAGCAAAACGTGAATGCCAAACGACCTAGGGATAGTCCAAACGACAGATATCTATGGCACCTGAGATTAGGTCATATAGCAGAGATAGGATCAACAAATTGGAGAAAAATGGGCTATTGAGTCCATTGACTTCCGAGTCATATCCAACTTGTGAATCTTGTCTTCAAGGCAAAATGACTAAACTCCCTTTTGTTGGACATGGGGAGAGGGCCACAGATCTCCTTGCCCTAGTACATACTGATGTGTGCGGCCCATTTGATGTGCCGGCTAGAGGCAATTTTGTCTACTTCATTACCTTTACCGATGATCTGTCTAGGTATGGGTATGTGTATCTTATGAGACACAAGTCTGAAGCTTTTGAAAAGTTCAAAGAATTCAGACATGAAGTAGAAAAACAAACTGAAAAACCCATTAAGGTTCTTCGATCAGATCGAGGAGGTGAATACCTTAGCCGGGAATTCCTAGACTATCTTAAGGAAAAATGGCATAGTCTCTCAATGGACTCCACCAGGAACACCTCAACTCAACGGGGTTTCAGAATGGAGAAATCGGACTCTATTGGATATGGTTCGATCCATGATGAGCTTCACAGACCTCCCTGATTTTCTTTGGGGACACTCATTGTTAACTTCAATTTATCTACTGAATAGGGTTCCCTCTAAAACCGTTCCTACCACACCGTATGAGATATGGCACGGTAAGAAACCAAGTCTGAGTCATCTCAGAATTTGGGGTTGTCCGGCTCATGTCAAAAGACAACAAGCGGACAAGTTAGAGTTTAGGTCCTTTAGAGCTCGATTCATAGGATATCCTAAAGAGTCATTAGGATACTATTTCTACATTCCAGAAGACCACAATGTGATTGTGAGTCGACATGCCATCTTTCTTGAAAAATAGTTTATTCAAGATAGCGGCATTGGAAAGCAGATTAAGCTTGATGAGAAAGTCTCACAAGTACAACGAGCTAAGGACCAATTGGAACCAAATCAGGTTGAGCCAATAAGAACACTACCTCCTCCACCTCGTAGATCGGAAAGAGTTTTCCATCCCCCTGAAAGATACTTAGGTATTATTTCAGAGGAAGTAGAGGAAAATGTTCCTCGTAGGTAATGGTGCTCATGGTGATGATCCCAAAACCTACAACGAGGCGATATCAGATATCGACTCCGAGAAATGGCTAGAGGCAATGCAGTCAGAAATTGACTCGATGCACTCAAACCAAGTCTGGACCTTGGTAGATCCACCAGAAGGTATAGTACCTATTGGGTGTAAATGGATCTTCAAGAGAAAGATTGGTGCAGATGGGAATGTGGAGACATTCAAGGCTAGACTAGTGGCAAAAGGTTATAGTCAACGCGAAGGCATTGACTATCAGGATACCTTTTCCCCAGTGGCTATGCTAAAATCCATCCGCACATTGCTTGCCTGTTGCAGCCTATTTCGATTATGAAATATGGCAAATGGACGTGAAAACGGCATTCTTAAATGGATATCTTGAGGAAGATATCTATATGGAACAGCCGCTAGGTTTCACATCCAGTGATACTGATCACAAGGTTTGCAAGCTGCAAAGGTCCATATATGGACTTAAGCAAGCATCTCGGAGCTGGAACACTCATTTCAATGATGTGATCAAAATGTTTGGTTTCATCAAAAATGAAGAGGAAACCATGTGTTTTCAAAAAGGTCAGTGGGAGCGCTGTTGTCTTCCTCGTATTGTACGTGGATGACATCCTCCTTATTGGGAATGATATTCCCATGTTGACAACAGTCAAATTATGGTTGTCCAAGGAATTCTCCATGAAAGACCTAGGTGAAGCATCCTTTATTCTAGGAATTAAGGTCTATAGGGATAGACCGAATAGGATGCTAGGACTTTCACAGAAGATGTACATAGAGAAAGTACTAAAGAGGTTTAGTATGGAAAACTCTAAGAGGGGATTAATACCCTTCAGACATGGTATTCATCTTTCCAAGAAGATGTGCCCTAGCACACCTGAGGAAATAGAATGCATGAGCAAGATCCCTTATGCTTCTGCAATAGGGAGCCTCATGTATGCCATGCTATGTACACGACCTGATATAGCCCATGCTGTGAGTGTCACAAGCAGATATCAGTCAAATCCAGGTGAAGAACACTGGACTTCTGTGAAATGTATCCTTAAGTACTTGAGAAGAACTAAGGATATGATGTTGGTCTTTGGTAACGGAGAACTCCAAGTCCAGGGATACACAGACTCGGATTTCATGTCCGATATAGATGATCGAAAGTCGACATCTGGGAAGTCTGCTGTCAGCTGGAAGAGTTCCAAGCAAATGGTGATAGCAGATTCCACCATGGAAGCAGAATATATCGCTGCATCAGAGGCTGCAAAGGAAGCATTCTGGTACAAGAAGTTTGCTGCAGAAATTGGAGTAATGCCATCAGATGCCATTCCTCTATACTGCGACAACAATGGCGCCATAGCCCTTGCTAAGGAGCCGAGGTCTCACCAAAAATCCAAGCATATTGAGCGGCGATACCACCTCATCCGCGATTACCTCGAGAAGGGTTATGTCGAGGTCAAGAGAGTCAACTCCACAGATAATGTGGCAGACCCACTTACAAAGCCGTTGGGCCAGCAGAAGATCGAAGCCCACCTTGAGAAGATGGGACTTAGACTTGTAGCCAATTGGCTTTAGGACAAGTGGGAGATTGTTAGATATATGTGCCCTAGAAGCCAGAATTGGCTGACACTTGTAATACACTTCTAGGGGCAAAATTATAATTTTGACTAATATCAATAAAATGGGTTATTTTCTATCACATATGTGTATTTAGTGTCTGTGATACATCCTTTGAGTTAATGGTAATGATAATTCATATTTTCAAGAGTTGAAAATTTAAGACATGAATAATCATTATTAACTCATAAAATGCTCCCGACCATAGGATCATCACGAGGATGGTGATTGATCCGGAAGGTTGGTGTACAATCGCTTCTCTTTAGTAGATGAGTCTTGAGTCTATGGTGTGGAGACACCGGAGCGAGAGTACAGGTACTCGTTAGAGAACGAGGGCACTGAGCGTGACCACCTCGAGTAGTCATTAGGGAAGTCTACCTTCTCGTCAATGACTGACTCGATGCTGCAGTAGTGTGTCTGGTTCTTTGACCTGAGGTGCATCGGCAGTTCACCTTGAGGGTGTTATAGTTTGACTACACCATTACTCGGTCTCCTAGCCATATGGAACCCTGAGGTGTATGTTGGCTATAGCATGTTCATTGTAGGAACTGGATTGCATCAAGATGGAATCTATCTACCTCGGTGGTAGAGGAGCAGCCCTATGATGATCATGAGAATCAAGTCCAGAAGTCCATGGCCATGGTAGAGTGAAATAATAGAAAGAGTTTCTATTTAGATTTTCACATTGGACTCGAATCGAATGATTACATCATATGACAGAGACTAGGGTTTGACGAGTTCACCTTAACCCTAATCTGATCGGGGCTCAAGATAGAAGAACTTAATCACACAGGTAGCTGCACCAAGAGGTTCGCATTCAGCTCTGATGGGTTGCCACCATATACTGCTAGGTGTCACTGGTGGATTTTGGGAGCAATTAGAATGATTTAGATGATCGATCATTCTAGCTGTTCGAATCAGAAGAGTTCTGATCCATCGAAAGGAGTTTCGATGATGTCGATGATAGAGATCATGACATATCCCATTACCATACAGAACTGAACCTAACTGGGTCACACAAACAAGGGTTTGAATCTGGTGATCATCAATTGAACTGATCTAGTTCAATTGATCTGAATGAGATTCAATTAGGTTCAAGGAAAATCGTGCTAGCACTCGATTGAACCTAACGTTCTTCTTTTGCTATCATAAATAAGTTGTCCTGACTGAGCCAAAGGAGTTTGTGCTCAATCAGAGGCCTTCATATGGTCTGACTGGAGGTTGTCCAAGTCAGAAAAGGTTGTCTTATTTTGTAAGACATTACCTGCCATTTTTGGTCACCTGCCATTTCTTGTTCTTTGACTTTGGTCAAAAGTCTACCTTTGACTGGTCAAATGTTGACCATTGACACTTTGACTTTTGACCACATGTCATGCACCTATTGGAGAGCTGGTGGGGGCCTGTCCCCCTGCCAGAACCTGGCAAGGAGGAGGGCGCACGCCACCCTTGGCGTGTGCCCAAGTTGGAGGCGCCCTAGGAGTCCTTGTTGGACAAGGGACTCCATCTCCTTTTTGGATTCCAATTAGAGTTCTCCTAAGAACCAACTTTGACTGGTCTTAGGCACCCTCTAAGGAGGAATCCAGGGGACTCTATTCCCACCAATCAGATTTAGATCTGATTTCACAAAGGGTTGTGATTGGTTGGGAAGAAGAGGAGTTGGATCACAGCTTAGTCTATAAATAAGACCCTGCGCCCAACTCAAGGAGGAATCTAAATTAATTGAGATTTCCCATGCCCCAAGGCTGCCTCTCCCTCTCCTCCTCCATGCCAAAGTCTCTTCTCCCTCTCCTCTCCACGTCCAAAAGGAGTTTTGGACCTTGGTTGGTGCAATCTAGATAAGAGAAAGGCGAGTGAAAGCTAGAAGGCTGCGCTGCTGCAAAGGACGACCGCTGATCTTCAAAAGGAGTTTTGAAGATCCTCCAGATCAGATCCAGATCTGATTTCTGGAGATGTGATAGAGAAGAAAAGGATCTCCAGATCCAGCCTGAGTGGATACTGGTAGAGGCCAAGCACTTGCATGGCTAGGTTCAGAACCTTCCACTGCTTATAGGATCATCAATAGATAATAAGATTACCCACTTCAAGATAAATTAAATCTAATTTAATTTATCTAATTTTATTTTAATTTCTAAATTAATAATAATCAGATTTGAAACATATTTGATCTAATTTAGATTAAAAAAAAAAAATTTTAAAATATATCTCTTGATCTGATCAGATCTGAACGAACCTTATCCGGGAAATTAGGATTTTCCTTCATCAAGATCTTGCTTATCTAATCCAGGAGCTCAGCAAACTGACTCTCTAAGAGGAGTCCTAACTTTAGGGTTGGGCAGGGCACAAGAAAGAACTTCTCCTTTTAGTTATGAATTGAGAAAGGAGCTCGTTCCAACAATCTTTTCTTGCCGAACTGAGGCGAGAAATATCACCAGTCATTCGTAGAAGGATGATGTTTGAAAGTATAGTAGTTTCGGAATAGAAAAATGGTTGGACGAACTTCAATAGATAGACAAAGGGAGATAAAACCATTAATGACCCTAAAGGAGTTTGGCACTATGGAAGCAAGAAAAATATTTAAAAAGCAAAAGAGGACAATTACGAAAGGGGAGAGTGGAAGTCTTAGTCCGGCATGAAAAGCTTCTAAATACAGACAAACGCAGCCTGAAGGAGGGGAACAAGCTCGGTCATTTGATCCAGGGGTTCTAATTTTTACTCAGAAGGGATTCCGTATTGGATTCTAATTGAAAAAAGATCATCTAGGGATAAGGAATAAGGAATAGTTTTGGATATGAAGTTCGATTGGGATACATCCGTAAGTTCGGTCTCTTCTTTGGAGTTAGGGTTTTAGAAGGATGGACCAGATGGACTCTTAGAACCTGATGACCATGAAGTTTTGAAAGATATTTAAATCAAAGAAAACTAAAAAAATCTTTAGAAAAATGGCAAGAAAAAGATTATAAAACCTTATAGGAAGAACAGTGAAACTCGTATGGAAGACTAAAAGATCAAGAAATAAAGAAAAAGAAAAGAGAGTGATGGAGGACTAACCTAGATTGGTGGGAGAATGTGAGGAGATGACCAAAAAGATAAGATGCAGTCGAGAGGGAGTTCAACAGTCGGAAGGGTTGTGTATGAGAAGGAACAAGGCACTTGAAGAACTCGGGGAGATAGTTGAGAGAGCAGGAATCGATCGAAAAGAATGCTGATGGTTGGAAAATCGATGGAAGGGACGGAACACTTGGAGATAGAGAAGAACGAACGAAGGAAAGAAGATAGGTATAGGCGAGAATGAGAAGCTGGAAAGGAGAAGAAGGACTTAAATAGACATGTGGAACTAGAGGGAGTTATGATTACAGACCCTCCTCAGTCGATCCCAGCCTGCCGCGTGTCCCGCTCACCTTGAATGTCCGATGGGGCAATAATTATGCCATATAAGAGCTCCATGTCAGGTGAATTTTCAAAGAAATTCATCTCTTCAATTCATCCAGCATTAAAAGCATCAGTGCCAATTTAGAAAAGGCTAAATTATTTCATTTTTCCAAAGTGGGAATAGGACTGGCATTAGAAGTCTTTGGCATCAGTAGTTTTTGTACTCTCTTCATCCAAAATTCGAACTCGGGAGTAAAGGGATAAGTGTTGGGGGTAAAATAACCCCCGTCGAAGTCATTGACCGCCGACCTCCATTCTATTGGAATTTACCAACCTTCTCAGCAACGAATGAGTGATAGGACCAGAGCCCAATCCTCCCAACCTTGATTGGTGACGAGTTTCAAAGATGGATGGAGTCCCATATTGTAAACAATGAACTTCTCCAGTCGCGCTCCTTCCAGATGGACTCCTTCAGTGACACTACTTTCGAATGAACTCCATCAGTCGTACTCCTTCTGGATGAACTCCTCCAGTCGTACACCTTCCAGATGGACTCCTTCAGTCATCCTTCAGTCGTGCTACTTTCGGACGAACTCCTCCAATCATACTCCTTCCAGACAGACTCCTTCAGTAGCACTCCTTTTAGACGGATTCCTTCAATAATGCTACTTTCAGATGAACTCCTCTATGTTGCACTCCTTCTAGATGGACTCTTTTAGTCGCACTCCTTTCAGATAGACTTTTTTAGCACTCCTTCCAGATGGACTCTTTCAGTCATGCTCCTTTCGAACGGACTCCTTCAATCGTCCTACTTCTAGTTTGACTTAGTCAGAAAGAGTCTACCTATAGATGACCTAGAACATGACCAAATTTCTTCAAGCCATAAGAGACCACTTTAATGAACATCAACTAGATGAAAGTTTAATGTAAACCCAACTCGCCAACACATATAATCAATCGATAGGCATAGAGATCTCCAATCTCTATCCAAACTTCTTCAAATAGACCCCAACTACCTGCAAGTCGTGATAAATGATAGCCCACTATCCATAACAAACTCTACATGGCCTTAGCGGCCCACTTCCAAATAGTTATGATTGTCACTATTAGTTTGTTACATGCTCCATCTATAAAAGAAATTCTTTAGATATATTTTTCTCTAAGCTCTCCTTCTCCATCATTACTTTGCTCTTTTTTCTCTTGAGTACTTCATTTCAGTTGGCCAGAAAACTGGCTTGAGCATTAGAGGATCCTGTTGGAGCCACCCACCTCCGATTTGGGCTTTACTTTGCAGGTCTCATCGACGATCTCATTTGCTCTAGCTCCAATGAATTCTGGTGCCAGCACTATTTTCTATACCAACAACTATAATTTTGTTATCAAAAATTATGATTTGTCATTGCATTATTATTAATAACTTTTTATTGGAGAATCCCTCACCATTCGAGCTCCATGGATCCTCACCCAAGATCACAACGTCAATGATGATATCCATCCCACAAATGGAACGATGAAGAGAGATACACAAAAATACCATCAAATAATATGGATTAGCCCAAGGCTTACCTCCAAGGGACATACAACTTTGCTATAAGAGAAATATATAAATACAAAAGGAGATCACACTTTCTCAACTCTCATACATCTATAATCTCTCAATAAGAAGTTTATATCCCTCATAAAAAGTCTCAAAACCATCAAAGAGATACTTCAACTACTACAAACTCCATCACCATGCGTAGGGCTCACACAAGATTTTTATAGAGCTTAAGAATACTTAAAATGGATAAGAAACCACCAAGATATGCTCATTTGAATCAGAACAACTCTCAACCATCTGATCTCCATTCTGATGCACCGATCACTATTGATCACCATTTTCTTTTGCTAGCCCATGCACCAAATTTGCATCTCCACCAGTAGCCCTAGTGCCCCTCCATCATCAGCCATCAGATCGTGCTGATCAAGTAGTCTAAAATTCTCCTGCAATAGCACTAGTCCAGCACCAGTTTAGGGGCACTAAAATTATTCTAGCGGCCAATTTAGCCTGATTCACTACTGATTCTTCATCGGTTCACTTTCAGTTCGAGCCTAATTGAGCTCAATCTTATGATTTCTCCATCAATCCTTGACTCTCCGACTTCAATCAACTAACTAAGGTCGTATTCAAGGCATCAAATCCAACAAATCTCCATCTTGACTCAACATTCAGCCTCCATATGGATTTGAGAGCTTGTGAATGATTTTGCCCTCATGCTCTAGGACAAATGCCTGGCTGCTCATGGATGGGCATACATGAGAGTCAAGCCAGGCTAGTTGACTCTATCTCTATTATGTGCTGTGACTTGTCTAACCTATGACCTTCTCGAGGTAGCCTTTTGTGATAATAAGAACTTCACTTTGCGATGTCACCTGTCATTCTTCCAAGTCTCCCATCTCGCATCCAATCCACTTATACTTGGAGCTCCTCCTCGTGCTGAGCTCCCTACCAAGAGGTAGTGGTCTCCACACTTTTTTCTCTTCAAGATAACCCTACTATCATGTACAACCTTTAAAACTTTATCATCAGGTCTCTATCTATAGTTGCTTGAATCCAATTTGCTTTGTGAAATCAGATTACTCCTGAAAATAAGTATGTGTCGGGCCTCACCCAACTTTTTCAATGCTCCATTATGTGTCTGCAAGTTGACTGTCCCAATTTTCTTGATCGCATAATTTAATCCATTCAATAAATAAATAATTCTCTCACTGCTCTCTAGAGAGTCAAATAGTTTCTCTCTACAATAAACATGATGCGAGCAAGCCGAATCTAAAATCTCCTAAAGAAAAAGAGTAGATACCTCATTAGAGACCATAAATACATCATCAAATCTATCAATGTCACTACTATTGACCACTACTGCAGTATCCTTTATTCGATCTTTAAGCTCTTAGCAATCTCTAACTTAATATCCTAATTCATCACATTGGTAGCATTTGATCTTGCTCAAATCCCTTGATTTGGACTTGGACAGCCCACCTTGCAATCCTTTGCCACTTTGTCCTCTGCCACCACCACCTTTATTCATCACCAAAGTCGAGTCACCACCTAAACTTAAGGCTTGGTTCTCTCATCTGAGAATCTCATTCTAGAGAAGTATAGAAGTGATCTCATCCATCTTGATGGTGCTTTTTTTCATAAGAAGAGTAGGCACCAAAGACTCATATGAAAAGAGAAGAGATGAAAGCAAGATCAATGCTCTAGTCTTCTCCTCAACCTTCTCACCAACATTTGGAAGATCAGTGAGGATCTTCTGAAAGTTATTGAGATACTCCTATACGCTCTGCCACTAAAAGAAATTTGATTATTAGCAACGATCAATTGCCATTGTTAAATGTGATTTTGCCATCGATAATAGTATTAGCAATGGACAACTATTGCTAATTGATAGTCAGAACAATCCTGGTTACTAACTATTACTATTATCGATAAAAATTCTAGCCTAGCTAATAACCACTATTAGTGACATCATTTATGACAGCTAAATACTGTCACTATTTATTTTCCTATTTTTAAGTCAAATTTTAAAAAATAGCTATGAATTTTTTTGTCGCTAATGTCATCACTGATAATTATTAGTGATGACTAAAGTCATCTCTAATTTCATCAATAATAATTAATTTTATTTTTTTTAAAAAAATTATAATAATATTTTTTTAAGTATTAGGGATGACGAAAGCCGTCACTAATACCATCGATAATAGTTAATTTTATTTTTTAAAAAAAATTATAATAATATTTTTAAAATTTATTTTAATTAATCATAATCAATTATGGTTCTTAACACCTATTAAAATTAAAATTCAAAGATAATATGATAATCACTAATAAAAAAATAATTTATTTTATTAATATATAATTTTACAAGCAGTATAAAAAAATACAATACATCAAAATAAAAAAAAATAGCTTAGATGCTCCTCATCATCCTTCTACTCCTCTCCAATAGCTGGTGGATGAGAGACAGATTTTCTAGCATCTTGAAATAAAGAAAAATAAAACTATATTAATAAGTTTTGATATAGAGGTATATCTTTAGAAACACTTCTTCGATTCTCAAATAGATTATTTCTACACATTCCATTCGATAATATGGAGCTATAGATACCCCCGACTCATTAATTGGAGGTTAGATTGAATTTTTAGCCTCTACATCTCTTTTCTGACTCAAATCTAAATATGTGAAGCTTTTAAATATAAAAACTTAAAATAAATAAAAGAGTTTACTAATATAATTACTTGATGTGATGGCTGGAGCAATGAGCCGAGCTAGTTGCATAGCTATGGGTCCTAGAGAATCTCCATAATTGTATTACGTATGGCATCCTAGAAGCTCTAAGGTCGCCAGCTCAAAAATCTCTGCATGACCTCCTCCACATGCGCATCACTCTATGTCTGGGACGTTTAGGCCTATGAGGATACCGATGAGTATCGAGTCACTAGAGAATCAAATCTATGGCCAAATCCTACGACCCAGCTCCTACTCACCTCTCACTGATCCTGAGCCATCCTTAAGATCAATGAGAGACTGAGTAAACATGTAATCGCCATACCATGCAATGATGTATTCCATGTAATTTGCCTAGATAGTTCAAAAATATATTAGTTTTAATATACATATCAGATCTTGTAATAACTTAATAAATATAGTTTAAAATTCTTACTGTGATCTATCATGATCTAGAATCTAGGTAATTGTCAATCCTCTTAGACTAGTGTGTGGCCTCCCATAACCGCAATTAGCTTGGTGGATAACCTAGCTACCATATTTACAATAAGTAAATAACAAAATTAAATAAACTAAAGTACATATAGTAGAGTTTTTATAATTTTAGTGAAGAGTTTTGGTATAAATTTCTTACCAGTTTGTCAGCCACAACATGTATGCCGATTAGGGCTGAGCAAAAAATCGAAATTCAAAGAAACCCACCCAATTCAACTTGAAAAATATCGATTTCGATTGTTTGAAAAACTTGAATCAGATTGTGATCCATAAAAAAATGGTTAATTATGGTTGGGTTTAGTTTCTGTATTTTTAACCCATATGAAACCAAATTCGATCGACCGATATAGTATTTTCAATATTTAGATGTTTGGGGATTGAAAATTAGCAATTATAACATGTTATGTGTTGGCTTATAAATATTATGAAATTATTATATCCTAGTTTCTATATAAATTTAATGGTGTATTGGTTTGTAATGCTTAAAATCAATATTAGATCAACATTAAAGTCCAATTCGACATAACCCACCCGAAACCGCTACAAACCATTAACTTCAATTTCAAACGATTTATATATGATAAATGGTTGGCAGCAAGTTGGATTTTTTTTAACTCGATTGGGTTTGATCGGATCAAATTTTTCTCTCAACCTAACCCAACCTGACCCATGCTCAGCCCTAATATCGATGGAGCTGCCTATATGCCTAATCAGATCCTACTGGATGGTCCGATTTTATCAGGCCCTCTATCATTACTGGAGGACTCCTCACTGCTCCACCAATTGCAAAGGGCCTCCAATACATCTACTTGTATTTAGTGATCCCTATAGAACCTCTAGTCCGATGGTGATTAAAAATCAGAATGCTTGATGGTGGATTGTTGAAGGCTATACAAATAATATCGAAACCTCCATGTGGCCACCTCCTCGAAGGTCTGATGGCCAGCCTTCTCCTCCTGAGTCTTGAATCGATAGTACTTCTACAAGTAGAAGTAATTGTATATTAAAAAATAGAATACAAACCTATAGTGAATTTAAAAATTAAATATTTTTGACTTACTCAAAATATCTTTTAGACTACATCATGAGTTTCGGACAGTCAGCTGGAGAACTCATTCACCAACCTTAGCATCAAGTTTTGAATAATGCTGGTAACCACATTAGATACTCCAGACCTATTAAACATGCTGCAAAATTAATTTTGACTATGAGACCAAGTTATGGTGTAGTCAAACTATAATATCCTCAAGATGAACTATCGATGTACCTCAGGTCAAAGAACTAGATACACAAGTACAGCAACAAGCGAGTCATCGATAAGAAGGTATATTTTCTTATGACTGCTCGAAATTGATCATGCTCAGTACCTTTATTCTTAATAAGCACCTATACTTTTACTTTAGTGTCTTCACACTATAGATTCAAGACTCATCTATCCTAAGAAAGTGATCGTACATTAATCTTTTGGATCGATCATCATCCTCATGATGATCCTACGATTAACAGTAGTTTATGAGTTAATTATGACAACATATGTCTCAAATTCTCAACTTTTGAGAATATGTGTTATCATACTCGTTAATCCAATGGATGAATCATAGATATAAAATTACATAGATGTGATTGAAAGAATAATCTAAATTTTATTTAATAAGTCAAAATTACAAATTATGCCCTAAGAAAGTATTACATGTATTGACCAATCGGGCTTCTAGGGCATACATCTAATAATGGAGTCACTATATGAGGCTTGGAAGCATTTTAAGGAGATGCTAAGTAGATGTCCACATCATCAATTATCTATGTAGCTTCAATTATAAATTTTTTATAATGGTTTATCTTCTACTAATCATTTTATGATTGATGCAGCCATAGGAGGTACTATTAATCGCAAAACAGAGGAGGAGGCCTTTGATCTAATTGATGAGATGGCATCAAATAGCTATTAGTGGCAAATAGATCACATGATGCTAAGAAGACCAGTAGTTGTACATGAAGTAGATAGCATCCCCACCCTATCAGCTGAGATTGCAGCTCTTCGGACAAATTCAACAACATGAAGGGAGCAACTATGCATGTGTAGAACATCACTTGTAAGCTATATGAAGAAGAACATGATACAAGCGACTGCTAGATAGGTAGTCCCTTTGCTAAAGGCTCTGACATAGATAACTATTTTGGTAATTTTTTTTGGCCATAATAAAATAATCCATATTCCAACACATACAATCAAGGTTGGAGGTAGCATCCGAATTTCTCATGGAGTAATAAAAATGCAGCACAATAACCACCCCCAGGATTTCAAGTACCTAAGAAGAAGTTTGATATGGAGGAGCTGATGATTAAATTCATGTAGAACCAAGAAGTAGCCATGCAAAATATAGAGATCAAATTCATGTAAAATCAAGAAGTGGCCATACGATAATTGAAAACCAAGCTTAGGCAGGACCAAGTAGCAACCATTTGGAACTTAGAGATGCAAGTAGGTCAATTGGTCAAGATAATCTTTAAAAGATAATAGGGATCCTTACCTAGCAACATGGACATCAATCCAATGGAGCAAATCAATGCTATCACATTAGGAAGTAGTAAAGAGCTAGAAGAGCCACATCAGAAGAAAGAAACTGAAAAAACTACAAATAAGGAATAGCCAACTAAAGTTCATTAGTCACCTGAACAACCGATACAAGGATGGTCTTCAGATATAAAATTTGCTGATCCAAATGTTAAGCTCTATGAGCCGCCACTACCATTCCCTAAGAGATATATACAACATCTAGATAAGAAATTTTCAAACTTTTTTAATATTTTAAAGAATTTACATATTAATATTCTTTCTGTAGATGCTATTACTCAAATGCCTAGGTATGCTAAATTTTTTAGAAAAATTTTGACTAATAAAAAGAAGTTGAAGGAGTATAAAATAGTAAATTTGAATAAAGAATGCTCAGTAATACTCCAAAAAAAATTATGACAGAAGTTCAAAGATTCAGGGCATTTCACTACCTTTGTATTATTGATGATTATAGTTTTGATAAAGTTCTATATGATTTAGGAGCAAGTATTAATCTCATTTTTTTTCTTTTTTTTAGAAGCTAGGTTTGGAAGAATCGAAGTCTACTACTATCACTCTTCAGCTAGCTAATAGATCCATTAAGTATCCAAGAGACATAATGAAGCATGTCTTGGTATTGTTCTTGACATGGAAGAAGATATTGAATTACCCCTTTTCTTAGGAAGACCCTTCTTAGCTACTGAGGGAGCTTTAATAGTTGTTCAATAAGAAAAATTAATTCTTAGAGTCCAATAGGAATAAGTTACCTTTTGATGTTTTTAAGACTATTAAATATCCCACTGATAATCAAACTTTTTTTCAAATTGATGTTATTGACAAATTAGTTCATGAGTATTTCTTAGAAAATAGGTTTGAGGACCCTATTGAGGCATGCATTATCCAATCAAACGAGGATTCAACTGATATTGAATGTATATCTATTGAAGTGGCACTGGATTGATCTAGCTTAGAGCTCTATGAAAGTCAAGCTAAAGACTATAAATCAGAACTCTTAAATAAGTTATTTTTTTTACTCTTTTTGTTTTGATTTTTTTATTTTTCTATGATTTCATGTTGCTATTTTATTACTTTAGCATGTTTTTGTTTTTGCAAAGAAAAAAATGAATAAGAGCTCAAGCCAATTTCAAAAACTTCAAAGACCCATGCTGGACCAATAGTACATTGAATTAGGTATATTCTTTCCTATCTCTTATTGCACCATTTATTTTTCTTTCTCCATTGAGATAATGGAGATTTAGTTCAGGGATAGAAAAACTTAAGAAAAAAAATCATGTGTCAATAAAAAAAATCTTGAATAAGATAGACCTGGAAAAGTAATAAAGTTAGAAAGTATTTGCTAATAACTATAGCGAGTTAAGAAGCAGACTAGTTGATCAGAAGTTTAGCTGCCTATTTAGGTCATCTAAAGACTATTAGCACTTCTAATTATATATGGACACCAACAAGATAAAGTAGGCATTGATTATACGGCCAACTAAGAACTCAATTATTACTAAAAATTGATAATTAATATATATTCTAATTAAAAAATTTGAAGTTAAGGAAAGACCTACACCTACAAAAAAAGTACAAAACACCAAGTATATGTGGATTGCCTAAAGCTTAGTAACTGGGTCTTTGCACCTAGGTCAAGTATAAATGTTCATATTAAATAGTGAAGAAAAGGCTAGGATGCTCAGCACTATATGTAAAAAAAAAAAAAAAAAGAGAAGGCAGTATGAAATCTATCTTAGTCCATGAACTTAACTAATTAGGAATATATAGAAAATTAACCAAAATAAATAATAAAAGAAGATATATTTATCCTTTAAGTTAGCACCGAAATGCTAAGTTAATCATCATAAACATAAGTGCTGTAGATTTTTAAATGTATTCTAAGAAAGTTTTGAAGGGAAATCATGATTTCCCGGTCCAGGTTCGTCCAGATCTGATTAGATCAAGAGATATATTTCAAAAATTTTCTCTTGATCTCTATCAGATCTTGATATATTTCAGATCTAATTCTTATTATTTTAATAAAATAAAATAAGATAAATTAAATCAAATTCAATTTACCTGATTTGGGTAATCCTATTACCCTGTAGATGATCCTGATTGCAGCGGAAGATTCTGGATCTTAGCCACGCAAGCGCCTGGCCTCTACCGATATCCACTCGGGTTGGATCTGGAGATCCTCTTCTTCTCTATCACACCTCCAAAAATCAGATCTGGATCTGATCTGGAGGATCTTCAAAACTCTTTTGAAGATCTGCAGTCATCCTTTTGCAGCAGCGCAACCTTCTTGCTTTTGATCGCCTTTCCTTGATCTGAATCGCACCAAACTAAATCCAAAACACTTTTGGACGTGGAGAGCAAGGGGAGAAGAGAGTATGGCATGGAGAAGGAGGGGAGAGGCAGCCTTGGACGTGGGAAATCTCTTTTAATTCACTTGGGATTAGGGTTGGGCGTAGGGTCTTATTTATAGACCTCTTGTGATCCAACTCCTCTTCCTCTCAACCAATTACAACCCTTTGTGAAATCAGATCTAAATCTGATTGGTTGAAAAAGAGCCCCTGGATTCCTCCTTAGAGGGTGCCTAAGACCAGTCAAACTGGATTCTTAGTAGAACTCTGATTGGAATCCAAAAGGGAGGTGGAGTCCTTGTCCAACAAGGACTCCTAGGCGCTCTACTTGGGCTCACGCCACCCTTGGCGTGCGCCCTTCTCCTTGCAGGTTCTGGCAGGGGACAGGCCCCCACCAGCTCTCCATAGGTGCATGACATGTGGTCAAAAGTCAAAGGTGTGATGGTCAACGTTTGACCAATCAAAGGTAGACTTTTGACCAAAGTCAACAGAATAAAAATGGCAGGTGAACCAAAAATGGAAGGTAATGTCTTACAAATAGACAACCTATTCTGACTTGGACACACCTCCAGTCAGACCATATGAAGGCCTCTGATTGAGCAACAATATCCTTTGGTCAGTCAGGACAACTTATTTATGATAGTAAAAAGAAGAACGTTAGGTTCAATCGAGTGCTAGCACGATTTCCTTGAACCTAATTGAATCTCATTCAGATTCAATTGAACTAGATTCAGTTCAATTGTGACACCAGACTCAACCTTGTTTGTGTGACCCAGTTAGGTTCAGTTCTGTATGGTAATGGGATATGTCATGATTCCTATCATAGACATCATCGAAACTCCTTTCGATGGATAGAACTCTTTCTGATTCGAACAGCTAGAATGATCGATCATCTAAATCATTCTAATTGCTCCAAAATTCCACAGTGACACCTAGCAGTATATGGTGGCAACCCATCAGAGCTGAATGCGAACCTCTTGGTGCAGCTTACTATGTGATTAAGTTTCTTTCTATCTTGAGCCCCGATCAGATTAGGGTTAAGGTGAACTCGTCAAACCCTAGTCTCTGTCATATGATGTAATCATTCGATTCGAGTCCAATGTGAAAATCTAAATAGAAACTCTTTCTATTATTTCACTCTACCATGGCCATGGATTTCTGGACTTGATTCTCATGATCATCATAGGGCTACTCCTCTACCACCGAGGTAGATAGATTCCCATCTTGATGCAATCCAGTTCCTACAATGAACATGCTATAGCCAACATACACCTCAGGGTTCCATATGGCTAGGAGACCGAGTAATGGTGTAGTCAAACTATAACACCCTCAAGGTGAACTGCCGATGCATCTCAGGTCAAAGAACCAGACACACTACTGCAGCATCGAGTCAGTCATTGACGAGAAGGTAGACTTCCCTAATGACTACTCGAGAGGTGGTCACGCTCAGTGCCCTCGTTCTCTAACGAGTACCTGTACTCTCGCTTCGGTGTCTCCACACCGTAGACTCAAGACTCATCTACTAAAGAGAAGCGATCGTACACCAACCTTCCGGATCAATCACCATCCTCGTGATGATCCTATGGTCGGGAGCTGTTTATGAGTTAATAATGATTATTCATATCTTAAATTTTCAACTCTTGAAAATATGAATTATCATTACCATTAACTCAAAGGATGTATCACAGACACTAAATACACATGTGTGATAGAAAATAACCCATTTCATTAATTATAGTCAAAATTATAATTTTGCCCCTAGAAGTGTATTACAAGTGTCAGCCAATTCTGGCTTCTAGGGCACATATATCTAACAAGTTTATGATTATACTGACTATGAAATTTACTTTTGAAATATAATACTTAGTTATTGGTTCTTGCTAAACTTTTTGATCTTTAATTCTAGATCTATTTTTGTAAAGAAAATATCTTATTGAAATATGATGATTAATTAGTATTAAATAATGTATTGCTAAGGGACTAGCAATGATTAAGTTGGAAAGTATGATAAGTATAATAAATACACTAATAAAAGTTTTAAATTATAAAATAATTTATCTTATTTCTAAAAAAATTGATGCTTTTATTTATGTTTTATAGGAAAGATGGTCATCAATAGGAAGAGCTCAATTTTTTAGTTCAAAGAAAAATAATTTGAAGCAAATCTGACTTCAGTTAGCCTTGGAATCAAAATTCAAAAGAAAAAAAATAAAAATAAAATAAAAATCTCGTCGGTTAAGTTCATATTGGTTAACCAAAATTAGCTCAAAATCGGTTGGCCCAATCGAAGCCAGTGTGGACTTTAACCAACCTGACCCAGTTGACATCATAGTGATGCCAAAAATAACATGACCTACGGTTGACCTGTGCATGGCATGATCAGGGGCAAAAATGAGATTTTACTTGGAGCAGCGCATTTTGATTGGGTAGAGAGTTTGACAACCCCAATCTATGGATGGTTCACATAGCTAGCAGCTGAGATTAAGGCACGATCATGTGGCGAAGGTGGCTACCAGTCAGTATCCAATGGTGGGAATGGCCTCCTATTTTGATTAATTAGCCCAGGCCTCCTTCAGTGCTATCCGATGGCCTGCATCAATGATCAGAGAGATCCTACGATCATAATTAAATCCAACTTGATAAAGGAGTTTAAATTAGGTTTTTAAGTAATTTTTCATCTATTTGATGCCCATTTGACGATCAATATGATCTGGATTTTTGTATTAGCAATGGATGGCCTCTATTCGACCTATTTTAGGAGTTTTAATCCTAATTTTTTCAGGATTTCTCATTGAAGACCACTCTTCTAACCTATATAAACCCCTATAGTTGAACAAAACTAGGTGGAATAGCAGAGAGTAGAATAGGTTTAGTGAGGTCTGGGGGAGTAGAATTAGGGGAATAAAATAGGAATAGAGTTATTTAGTAAAATAGAATAGGTTCAAAGAGGTTTGGGGGAATAAAAAATAGGGTCTAGTGATCAAAGGATAGGGTGAACCGAGAGAGAAGTTTTTTAGAGATAGCCCCACCCTTCTTCTTTCTTTTCTTCTTTCTTCCATCTTCCACATCCAGCACATCTAGCAATAGCTCTCCTCTATCAAGTTCTTCATGCCAAGAGTAGAAATCAGCGAATTTTAGCAATAAGCATATCATTGTTTGAAATTTATCATGTTTTCTAGTTTATCTATTATGTTTGTTCTTTTTATCATAAAATAAATTTATTTTACTAAGGCTAAGATGTAGCCACTCTTTTGATGCAATATTTAGTATGATTTGATTTAGACTCATATTTTGTTCATGAGGAATATATAAATCTATTCTTAATGCTTTTAGATTACTAGCCATGTTCTAATTATTTTGATGGACATAGATGATACGGACCAAGTACTTCCATATCAATGCTTCTTGATTTATATACCTTGTGTCTAAATTGGATTAAGGTTCTTATATAGATGGTTTGGTGCTCCCAAGATTTGAAAGGCCATGGAAGGAGTTAGTGTGTTGACTTCGGAGATACTAGGATAGGTGTGGTCCTAAGGCTAGGAAAAAAGTTGTGCTAGGGTGGAGGTAGTGTGCGGCCCTCCACGGGCTTAAGATCAAGGTGTTGAGGATCTTGAGGGGCTTGGTTGGTGCTTCGAAGATCTGGGACATAAGATGGAGCAAGAAACCAAAGCCAAGGTATGAAGATTGTAGAGAAGGACTTCTACAAGTTAGCTGGCTCAGTCAAAAATTGGATCAGCTAAGTCTCAGTGGATAGGCCAAACAGAAAGGTATGCATTCGAAACTTCAGGCACGGCACGCAATTGGATTAGCTCAGTCTGAAATTGAGTCAACCCAGTCATAGGTTAGTTGGCTCAGTGTTGAGACTGAGCCAGCTCAGTGCAGGCAGAGTTACACAGAAAGACTATTTGGGGCTAGGATAGGGACTTATATTAGAAATCTTAAGATCTGGTTTGAGAGGTCTTATGGGGGCTAACTCATGTATGGGTTGGGTTTAGATCTAGGAGATGAGAGCATGTGAGACATAAGTGTATATGGGCTAGGTGAGTGCTTTCACGTATAGGGTTAGCCTAGGAGAGTTTTTGAGCTGAGGTTTATTAGGGTTCATGTAGAAATTATTGCCCAGTAAGACAACCCAAGAGAGGAGGGTGAATTGGATTTTTCAAAACTTAAAACAAGTAAGGTACTATTTTCAAAAATAAGTGATGAGATGGTGTATGCTTTAGTTCTAAGAATGTAGAAATATAGAAATATAAATGCAATAGAATGAAGTAAACAAAACAATCATAAACACTAGGAAATTTATAGTGGTTTGGTGCTCCTTGCAGCTACGTCCACTCTCCAAGGCCCACTTAGAAATTTCACTATAATCTCTCCAAGATTACAGTCGGATAGTTTTTGAAGGCTTACTATTCAAAATTTAGTTAGTTTTTACACTGGCTCACCTACCACAACCAACCCCTAAGCCAACCTTCGGCATACAATCCAATTTTCAGGCTTGGATAAGCCTTTCTCTTAGCTTCAAAATCCTATTGAAGCTAAGTTACAAGAAAGAGAAAAGTTGAACAACAAAAATGAATAAAAAGCTCCTTTGACGAGCAAATAAGTTGATGAAGCTTTTTGGAGTTTTCTTGGAGGGAGGATTTTAAACTATTTGAACTTGTCTTTTTGTAGAATGGAATCACTTGATTTGATGTTTTTTGGGGTTGGGAGTGGAATGCTCTCTTTTCAAGGCTCTTTTTACTCTTTTTCTTAACTTTTTGATTTCTTTCAATGATTAAATTGTTGTGTCAGTTCCTCCAGGTGCTTTGTAGATAATTTTTCATATTTGGAAGGCTGGAGAACCCTATTTGACCATTGGAGAAGCAAAAATGACCGATTGAACCCAATCTATATAGTTTTGGACAGTCTGCAGAAACTAGCCATTGGAGCTCGAGTCGAACCTCGAGTCGACTCAAGCATCAGCTCGAGGCCATTTGCTCCGCTTGATCCTCAGCTCAAAAGTTTCTGTATGAAAATCAGTCTTTCTGTATTTTACTGGGACTTCAGCTCGTGGACCTCGAGTTGATTCGAGCCTCTGCTCGAGACTGTACCAATCTTTGCTTCAAAATTATCATCTTTTGTATTTCTTTCGAGACTTTGACTCGAAAACCTCGAGTCGACTCGAGCCTCCATTTAAGACTATTCCTTCTAAAACTTCTATGTGCCAGTCTGCATATTAGCTCGAGCTGAATAACGAGTTGAACCTCGAGTCGACTCGTGGGCTTCTTATGCTGAAAAATTTTAGTTTGCCTAAAAGTTTTCCTCTTGAATTTTGGTTTTGGGATATGTTTTTCAAGCCTTATTTCAGGTATGATTTATGCTTCAAATGCCTCCAACTCTTCTCTATCAATTTTCAAATGCACTTATATGGATGTTTTATTTAATACTTTAAAATACATGCTGAAACATGATCTCATCAACTTCATTAGTTCAAATATATACTCAAATATTTTGTTACTCATCAAAATCAATCCTTGGGATCAACAATCTTCTTCTTTTTAATGATGATAAAACTTTGAGTATATGAGCGAGAAATGTGCAATAATAAATAGACTAGAGATTTAATCCTTTTTGTATTTTCATATTTGGCTACCCCTCAATTTATGCTTGCATTTTTAATATGTCTTTTCAATTCAAGGTTAAGTTTTCTGCTCATACTTATTGGAATGGTAAATTGCTAGCATATATCCATATGTGTGTGCTAAGCATTAGTGTTAAACAATCATACATAGAGAATCTATCATGGCACAAACTCCAATCTTATAATGCACATCATAGATGCTAAAAATTTTAATCCTTAACATATTCATGCTTAACACATTCAAGCTGAAACTTTTCACCTTAACACATTTATGCTAAAAATTTTAAATTTAACATATTCAAAGTGAATGAATAGTGGATGAATTTTAACATATTTGAAGTGAATGAATTATGGATGAATTTTAATATATTCAAAGTGAATGAATTCATGCTCATATACATATTACTCCCCCTTTTTGTCATCAATCAAAAATATAAAGCTAAGGCAAATATTCAGAACGAGTGTAAGAGTACATGATCATGAGTTTCATTGCATTAACAAAATGCACTATGATACAATAAAACATCAAGTTCAAAGCAAGACTAGATTAAGCAAGCTTACATCTATAAGTGCCAAGTACATAGAGTCAAATACAAGCACAGAGTCAAATACAACCATGTGCTCCTAATACATAGATCTAAGTACAAGAAGTTGACAAACACTAGAGCCTATGAGGCCACTCATCATCATATGGAATCTCTAATGTCTGGGATGAGGCTCGTGAGGTAGAAGGTCTGGCTCTCCTGCTCTTAATCCTAGTAGAAGGTTCGACTACCTACAAGGGAGGAGGCCCTCCACGAGTGTAAACTCTGAGTGGTGGTCTACTCTCACTCGTGAAAACCTTAGTGGACTAACCAGGTGATATAGATGGAGAAGGTGGAGGCTGAGGCATGGCTGTCCTAGCCATGACATCTGCTACTGCTGCTAGTGGTATCGCACCTAGAGCGAGTCTTTCTATTTCTTCAATCAAGCTACCCATGGCTCCAAGTACTGAAATGATGTCCTGCTACTATGGTTGACCTAGGCTACTGATCGCTGCCATCATCTCAATGCCTCCAGACTCAACTCTCCCTCTGAGTCGAGCAAGCTCCTTAATGATGCTAGAGTGATCAGTGGATGTGTTATGTGTGTGATCCTGCTCCAAAATAGAAAGCCTTAGAGAGATAGACCTCATCTCTATCTTTATAGTCTCTACTCTCTCAGATAGTTCCTGAATCTCTCTACTGAGTCTAGTAGATATCATGTCTGCTAGTCTTTCCATAGATGCAGAATCAGTAGGTGGTGTCTGTGGGAAACTCCCCATGGATGGAGCTCGAGGTGTCATAGGTGTACCTAGTCAGTGTCAGGTGCATCTCGGGCTGCAACTGGAGTAGATTGCTCTCCTACCTCTACAACCCTAGGCTCTCTCCTCTCTTGACCATAAATATTCTTGACCCATCTTCCATCCTCTACATGATATTGCATTCTGGTCAAGGCTCTCATGTCATAAACATCATAGTGAGACTACTTCTTGCTTGCTTCATTCTTTAATGATACTCCTATAGTCTCAAAAATCCTAGTCAAGGCCATTCCATAGGGCAAGCATACCTTGTTCCTTGATGCAGCCTCTCTCATCTAATGCATCATAATACCAGACGATTTATCTGCATTCCCTAAACCATCAAATATATCATACATAGTTTTCTCTCAGATACAAAGTCATGTCTAACCAGTTTGGATATAAAAATCTCACTGATGATATGATGAAGAACTCTCATTTTCACTAATATTGTGGGTGACAGTACATCTCCTATAATATCATCCCTACCCATAATTAATCTCAAACCCTCTTTTTGTCAGATAATTTATCGGGCATAAAATCTTCTTTTATGATACAAAAAATTTGAGCCAAACTCTCCTCAGTCATCTCAATTTGTATACCTTTGACTATACATACAATTTTAGAAAATCCCCTTTTAAGATTTTCATAGAACTCTCTAACCAAGTTAGGGTACATGGAGATGTCCATTGTACAGAAATTTCTCCACCCCATCCTACCAATCTAAGTTCCAATAGAAAAATTATAACTTTCAAAGAAATCAAAATCAATTCTCTTCCCCATTGCAATGGCTTTAGTGGCCATCCTACCGATAGGTGAAGGTGGTGGAGGAGGTGAGTTCGGTATACCTTGATCCTGTTGAGGTTCTTCCTGAATGGGTTCTTCCTAAACGAGTTCTTCACAAGGTTGAGAAACCATAGATGGTTGGGATGCTGCCCGTTCCATTCGGACTTTTCTTCTCTTCACCCGTTCTTCGGCTCCATGGGTATTACAAACTTTCTACACTCCATGCCTTTCTCCAACCATTTTACCCAAAGTCGTCCTTTGACTTCATGAATCAAAGGAAAGAGATGGTAGGGAGACAAGCAATACTATTGGATTGGGTTTGGAGGGATGATAGGCCCTCTACTGGTCAAGATGAAGGTTTTCTAGGGCATCACGAATAGTCACGAGTCCATTTTAACGCCTATGGCTCTCGACCCTCGAGTTGACTCATGGTTTTGAACTAGTTTGCTCGAGTCGACTTGAGCAATAGTTCTGAAACTTCTAAAGTTTCAGAGGGAATTTGTCATCCAAGTAATGTCTAGTTATTTTCCTAAATATTGATCATTAATTTTATTTGTAAGATTTAATTCTTTTGGGTTTAATTTGATTTACTTAGAATTATGAAGAATGAGATTTAATCAAGTTGATAGCATAGTCCTATGTCTCTTCTAATAATGCTGAATTTTTCTTCACTAAGAGGTTTTGTGAATATGTTAGCTTATTGCTTATTAGTATAAATAAATTCAAGTACCACATCATTGTTTTGTACATGGTCTCTTATAAAATGATGTCTTATCTGAATATGTTTGGATCTTGAGTGTTGAATTGGGTTCTTGGTTAAATTGATTGCACTTGTGATGTCACATCTTATGAAAATCTTATTAAGTTTGAATCCAAAATCTTCTAATTATTGTTTAATCTAAAGAATTTATGCTTAACAACTTCCAGCAGCAATATATTCGGCTTTAGCCATTGATAATGCTACTGAGTTTTATTTCTTACTAAACCAAGAAATTAAGTTTACTCCTATAAATGGACATGTGCCACTAGTGCTTTTTCTATCAAATTTGCACCCAGTAAATGAAGAAAAAATTTATTTTTTGGATTAGGTTCGTTCAGATTTAATTGGATCAGAAGAGATATTTCAAAAAATTTTCTTTTGGATCTAGATCAAATCTGAGACTTTTCAAATCTGATATGTATAAATTAAATCTAATTTAATTTACCTTATTGAGGGTAATCTGATTATCCTGTGATGATCCTAATGTCTGCCTGAGGATCTGGATCTAGCCATGCAAGTATCTTACCTCTATTGATATTTACTCGGGTACGATCTAGAGATCTTTTTCTTCTTTATCACCTCTCCAAAAATTAGATCTAGATCTGATTTTGAAGATCTTCAAAATTTCTTTCGAAGATGTAAGTTGTCTCTTGTAGCAGTGCTGCCTTCTTTCTTTTCCTGTCGCCTTTCTCTTGCTTGGATTGCACCAAACTGAAGCCCAAAATTTTTTGGGTGTGGGTAGGAGAGAGAAGACCTGAAGATGGCATGGAGGAGGGAGAGGGGAAGCCTTGTGGCATAGGCAATGGATCAAGCTTCTTAGATCTTGGCGTAGATAGGATTTTTATAGACTCTATTGTGCCATGCAGTGCCATATCATCCCGCCAATCATGATCTTTTGTAGAATCAGATCTAAATATGATTGATGGAATGACATCATTTGATCCAATCAGATGAGAGCCTCTTTAAATCATCCTTAGATGCTGCTAAGACTGGTCAAAGATAAGTCTTTGGCACCACCTAGTTAGAAACCTCAAAGCAACTAAAGTCCCATCTATATGGGACTCCAGATGCTCTATCCATGGGCGCACGCCTCCCTAGGCATGCACCCATTATCCATCTACTTTTTAGTAGGTGGACTGATCCAAAAATTCTCTCCTATGATGGCTTGATACATGGGCAGATGTCTAAGTATCAAAGGTCAACATTTGACCAAATGTCCAAAACAGGATTTAGCAGGTGATGGAAAATGGTAGATGTTGTCTCAAATTCATCTCATAAATTAAGACAATCCTTTTCTAACCTGGACAAGCTCTAGTCAGACCAAGTAAAGATACTTAAGTGAGCCAAGACACATTTGGCTCAATCGAGACAAACTTTAATGATAATTAAAGGAGAACATTAGGCTCAATCGTGTGCTAGCACGATTTTCTTGAACCTAATTGAATCTAATTCAAATCAATTGAACTGGGTTAGTCTAATTAATGATATCCATATTGAAACCCTTATTTGTATGACCCAGTTAGATTCAGTTCCATATGGTAATGAGATATGTCATGATTTCTATCATCGACATCATCAAAACACCTTTCGATGGATCAGAACTTTTTGATTCGGACAACTAGTATGATTGATCATCTAAATCATTTTAATTGCTCTCAAAATCCACCAGTGACACCTAGCAGCATATGGTGGCAATCCATTAGAACTGAAAATGAACCTCTTGGTGTAGTTACCTATGTGATTAAGTTCTGCTATCTTGAGCCTCAACTGGATTAGGATTAAGGTAATCTCATCAAACCCTAATATCCTCATATGATTAATCATTCGATTCAAGTCCAATGTGAAAACCTTAATAAAAACTCTTTCTAATATTTCACTCTGCCATGGCCATGGGCTTATGGACTTGATTCTCATGATCATCATAGGGCTTCTCCTCATCTACTGAGGTAGATAGATCCCCTATCGGTGCAATCCAATTCCTACAATGAACATGCTACAGCCAACATACACCTCAGGATTTCGAATGGCTAGGAGATCGAGTTATAGTGTAGTCAAACTATAACACCCTCAAGGTGAACTACCGATGTACCTCAGATCAAAAATTCAGACACACAACTGCAGCTTCGAGCCAGTCATCGATAAGAGGGTAGACTTTCTAATGACTGCTCGAGGTGGTCACGCTCAGTGCCCTCATTCTCTAACGAGTACCTGTACTCTTGCTCTGCTATCTCTACACCATAGAGTCAAGACTCATCTACTATAAAGAAGCAATTGTACACCAACCTTCCAAATCAATCACCATCCTCATGATGATCCTATGGTCATGAGCATTTTATGAGTTAATAATAAAAATTCACGTCTTAAATTTTCAACTCTTGAAAATAAGAACTATCATTGCCATTAACTCAAGGGATATATCACAGACACTAAATATATATTGTGATAGAAAATAACCTATTTTATTATTTATAGTCAAAATTATAATTTTGTCCTTAGAAGTGTATAACAAGTGTCAGCCAATTCTGACTTCTATGGCACACATATCTAACAAACTCCCACTTAACCTAAAGCTAATTGGCTATAAATCTAAGTCCCATCTTTTCAAGATGGATTTTGATCTTCTGTTGGTCCAACGACTTTGTAAGTGTGTCTACCGCATTATCTACAGAGTCGACTCTCTTGACCTCGATGTATCCTTTCTCGAGGTAATCGCAGATGAGGTGGTTTCGCCGCTTGATGTATTTGAATTTTTGGTGAGATCTTAGCTCCTTAGCAAGGGCTGTGGTGTCATTATTATCGTAGTATAGAGGAATGGCATCTGATGGCATCACTTTAATCTCTATGGTAAACTTCTTGTACTAGAATGCCTCCTTCGCATCTTCTGACACAGCGACGTATTCTACTTTCATGGTGGAATCTGCTATTACTGTCTGTTTGGAACTCTTCCAACTGACAGCACCACCATTACACACAAATGTATTTCCAAATGTCGACTTTCAATCAGCTATATTGATCATAAAATCCGAGTCTGTATACCCTTGGACTTTGAGTTCTTCATTACTAAAAATCAAGAACATATCCTTAGTTCTTCTTAAGTACTTAAGGATATATTTCACAGAAGTCCAGTGTTCTTCTCCTGGATTTGACTAATATCTACTTGTGACACTCACAGCATGGGCTATATCAGGTCGTGTACATAACATGGCATACATGAGGCTCCCTATTGCAGAAGCATAAGGGATCTTGTTCATGCATTCAATCTCCTCTGGTGTGTTGGGACACATTTTCTTAGAGAGATGAATGCCATGTTTAAAGGGTACCAAACCCCTCTTGAAGTTTTCCATGCTAAACCTCTTTAGTACTTCCTCTATGTATATCTTCTATGAAAGACCTAGCATCCTATTCAATCTATCTTTATAGACTTTAATTCCTAGAATGAAGGATGCTTCTCCTAGGTCTTTCAAGGAGAATTTTTTAGATAACCACATTTTAACTATGGTCAACATGGGAATATCATTTCAATTAGGAGGATATCATCTACGTACAGTACGAGAAAGATAATAGAGCTCCCACCGACCTTTCTGAAAATGCATAGTTCCTCCTCATTTTTGATGAAATCAAATAATTTAATCACATCATTAAAACAAGTATTTCAGCTCTAAGATGCTTGCTTAAGTCCATATATGGATCATTGCAGCTTGCGTACTTTGTGATCAGTATCACTGGATGTGAAATCCAGTGGTTATTCCATATAGATATCTTTCTTAAGATATCCATTTAAGAACATTATTTTCACATCCATTTGCCATATTTCATAATCAAAATAGGCTACAACAGCAAGCAATGTGCGAATGGATTTAAGCATGCCTACTAACAAAAAGGTATCCTGATAGTTAATGCATTCGCACTGACTATAACCTTTTGCCACTAATCTAGCTTTGAATGTCTCTATATTCCCATCTGCACCAATCTTTCTCTTGTAGATCCATTTACACCCAATAGGTACTATACCTTATGATGGATTTACCAAGGTCCAAACTTGGTTTGAGTGCATCGAGTCAATTTCTGACTTCATTGCCTCTAACCATTTCTCAGAATCGATATCTGATATCGCCTCATTATAGATTTTGGGATCATCACCATGAACTCCATTACCTACGAGAAACATTTTCTCTACTTCCTTTGAAATAGTACCTAAGTACCTCTCAGGGAGATGGAAAACCCTTTTCGATCTTCGAGGTGGAGGAGGTAGTGATTGTATTGGCTCAACTTGATTTGGTTCCAAAGGGTCCTTAGCTCTTTGCACTTGGGAGTCTTTCTTCTCTGGCTTGATCTGCTTTCTAATGCGGCCATCTTAAATAAACTATTTTTCAAGAAAGATGACATGTCGACTCACAATTATATTATGATCTTCTGAAATGTAGAAATAATATCCTAATTACTCTTTAGGATATCCTATGAATCGAATTCTAAAGGACCTATAGTCTAACTTGCCCGCTTGTTGTCTTTTGATATGAGCTGGACAACCCCAAATTCTGAGATGACTCAGACTTGATTTCTTATCATGCCATATCTCATACGGTATGATAGAAATGGTTTTAGAAGGAACCCTATTCAGTAAATATATACAAGTTAACAAACTATGTCCCTAAAGAAAATCAGAGAGATCTGTGAAGCTCATCATGGATCGGACCATATCTATAGTATCTAATTTCATCGTTCTGAAATCCTGATGAGTTGAGATGTTCAAGGTGGAGTCCATTGAGAGACTATGCCATTCTGCTTGAGATAGTTCAAAAATTTTCGACTAAGGTATTCACCTCCTTGATTTGATCGAAGAATCTTAATGGGTTTTCTGGTTTGCTTTTCTACTTTATGTCTGAATTCTTTAAACTTTTTAAAGGCTTCAGACTTATAACTCATAAGATACACATACCCATACCGAGATAAATCATCGATGAAGGTTATGAAGTAGACAAAATTGCCTCTAACTGGCATATCAAATGGGCCGCACACATCGGTATGTACTAGGGCAAGTAAATCCATGGCCCTTTCCCCATTTTCCACAAAAGGGAGTTTAGTCATTTTGCCATGAAGACATGATTCATAAATTGGATATGACTCAAAATTCAATGGACTCAATAGCCTGATTTTCTCTAATTTGCTAATCCTATCTTCTGCTATATGACCTAGTCTAACGTGCCATATGTACCTATCATTTGGACTATTCCTGGATCATTTTGATTTTATGTCATTCACATTTTGCTCGATATTAAAAATAGATACATCAATATGTAACTAGTAAAGACCATTAATAAGAAAATCACTTACAATTTTATTCTTTCATAAAGAATCTTACAATGGTCCTTAGGAATACTAATTACATAGCCTTCTTATGCTAAACATGAAATAGAAATCAAATTCCTGCTTGCTGTAGGCACATAATAACAATCCCTAAGTAGTAAATCTAAACCAGATGGTAGTTGAAGAGGATAGGTTCCTACAGCCACAGCAACAAGCCTTGCTCCATTTCTAATGCATAGGATCATCTCACCATCCCTCAGCCTCCTGCTATCCTCAAGACCCTGCATGAAAGTGCACAAATAAGTACTAGAACCAGAGTCAAGCACCCAACTGGATGCAAAAAAAATTGTAAGGTTAGATTCAATAATGAGCATACCTCCAGAAGGACCTGCCTCCTATTCTTCAGGGGTCAGGTATGAAGGGCAGTTCTGCTTCTAGTGGCCGTCGGTGTTAGAATGAAAATATTTTCCTTTATTAGTGGTCTTCTTCTTCAGCTCTGCCTTCTTTTTCTTTCCTCCTTCCATCTTCTGCCTTTTCACAGACTTCTTCTTTTCAAAAGATTTTCTCTTCAAAAAAGGCCATTCCATAGCAAATACTGAGCCTTTAGAACCTTTCATTGAAAGATTAGCAGTAACTAGCATGTTCATAAGCTAGGCTAGAGTATTTTGAAGTTTATGCATATGGTAGTTCATAATGAACTGCGCATATGCATCAGTCAAGGATTGTAGAATTATATCATTCTATAGATCCAGGTCCAACTTCACTCCGAGCTTCTCAAGCTCTTTCAATTCCTTAATCATCATTAGATAATGATTTTGGACTGATTGCCCATCATGCATTTTAGCCTTGAATAATCATTTAGTAATCTGATATTTGGCTGTGCATCTTTGTTCACCAAACATCTCTTGCAGGTGAGCCAACATTTGGCTGGCAATCTTGATATCTTCATGTTGGCACTGAAGCTCATCAGACATCGAGTCCAACATGTAGTATCTAGCCTTGTTATCTTCATCGATCAACTTATCAAGAGATGGTCTTTGTTCAGTTGATGGACGAGCTGGTAAGGTGGGAGGATCCTGATCCAATACATGAGTTAACTTCTTAGAACCCAAAATGATTTTAAAGTTTTAGAGCCAATCCTTGTAATTGGGTTCGATCACTCTATGGGTGTCTAGGATACGTGCTAGTGGATTGGATGCTGACATTTTACTTTTCCTATAGAGAGTCAAAGCTTCTAGTTAGATATTGTAATTAAGACTTGATCAATTTATTTAGAGATTTAATTTTTAAATAAATTAGCTTCCACTATTTTCTTAGATCCCTACACTTTCTCTGTAGAGATACGAAAATCTCGATGATTATAGATTTCTAATGGGTGGTGCAGTCCCACCAACTGACTCATCCCCTCATCTAATAGTTATTGATGATGGGTTAGCCAATGAGTGGATAACTCTTGTCCAATGATTCTTTAATCATGGTGCACCCAAACTTGGTCTCTAATTCATGAATCTCATCATGCCCAAAATATTGATCCACTCCTTAGTTAAGTCAGACCCACCATTTGCATAGATTAGATTCCTAATTGGGTCTCTCATCATATTCGAAATATTGAGCCCAATTTATCTTCCAGCTCATAGCATCCAATGCCTAATAGACATGGTTGCATCTTCTCGATGCAACTAAACCACTATGACCAGTTGAGAATAATCTACCCCGGGAAGGGTCTGCATATCTACAATGGTGGAAGGTCTTAGACTTAATCTTTTCTTAGAAAGATTTGATTTAGGTTTCTTTAAACTTGACTTACAATAACCATAACAATTATGACTAACCTAGTGGTATAGGTTAGCTCAGATTGTTAACCACCTTAGATCAAGACTGGATCAACAAATATGGCCAGGTAAATGAGACCAATGGAAGGATATGACATTAACTCGACAAGAACACATTCGAGTCGAGTAGCTCCAAATTAAAAACCAGTCGATCGTATCTGCCAGACTTACCTTAAACACCAAATTATTGAACCAGAATCAATCAGGTTAGTCTACAATCCAGACTCTAACAATCGATCCTAATTAGGTCTTAGCTTGATCGATCACTCATGTGATTCGATTTTGACCCAGACTTAATCTTATTAGGCTAGTCAATTTAAGCACTCTTGATCCCATCTAACCAACTCTTGATTCAGTTTGATCAACCGCTAGACCTAATTGAGCTACCCAAGCCTGAACCCAATTTTATGAATATGTCTTAAATCTAAAAATTTTTAATTTTTAGATTTAATATATTTCATAATCTTAATTCTTAATTAAGTTTATGATTCATAAATAAAATATGTAAATAAAGTCCTAGGATTTCAAGATTTATGATTTTGTAGAAAATAAGTTTTAGATTTTTGATTAAGTACAAACACACAGCATCCCTACACATCATAAGAATACCACATTGAATAAAAGGAGAGGACATTTAAACCCTACTTTATTCTTACGATCGGACGACCAAGGGGAATGCCTCAATTAGAAAAATGAAAACTACAAAACTAGTTAGATCTACATCATATATCTCATATATAAAAATTGATCTAACCATAAACATATTTTGCATACTTCTTCTAAAGAGAAAATTCTGAATTTTTTGGATCAGATTCGTTCAAATCTGATTAGATCAAGAGGCATAGTTCAAATATTTTCTCTTAAATCCAAATTAGATCTGACATTTTTCAGATCTAATTTTATGATCTAAAAAATAAGAGAATTAAATTAAATTAAATCTAAATTAGGTTTACCTTGATATGGATAGTCCGATTATCCATTGATGATCCTATTGATTGCCTGAGGTTCTGGATTTAGCCATGCAAGCGCCTAGCATCTACTGGTATCCATTCGGGCTAGATCTAAAGATCTTCTCCTTCTTTATCACATCATCAAAAATTAGATCTGGATCTAATTTGAAGGATCTTCAAAACTCCTTCTGAAGATCAGCAGTCATCTCTGCAGCAGTACTATCTTCTTCCTTTCTCGTCAACCTTTTCTTGCTTGGATCGCACCAAACTGAAGGCCCAACTTCCTTGGGCATGGAGAGGAGAGAGATGATCAGATGATAGCATGGAGGAGGGAGAGAGATGATCAGAAGATGGCATGGAGGAGGGAGAGAGGCATCCTTGGGGCATGGGCTAAGAGAAACTCACAAAAAGTTGGGCGCAGATAGGGTGTATTTATAGACCCTACTGCACCATGCAGTGCTGCATCATCCTGACCAATTGCATTGCTTCATACAATCAGATCTAAATCTAATTGATGGGATGACATCACCTAATCTAATCAGATAAGAGCCCCATAGATTCATCCTTAGATGGTGCCTAAGACTGGTGAAAGTCTATAGGCAAAGGTCACCTAGTTTGAATCGAAGAAGCAACTTGGAGTCCCATCCGTATGGGACTCTAGTATTTATCCACATGGGGCACACACCATCCTAGGCAAGCACCCTCCATCTGCCTGCCAAATGGTAGGTGAACTTGGTAAAAAAGTCTCTCCTATGGGTGCATGACACATGGGCAGATGTCCAAGGGTCAAAGGTCAACGTTTGACCAAAATCAAAGGACAAGAATTAGCAGGTGATGAAAAATGGTAGGTGTTGTCTCAAATTTATCTTATAAATTAAGAGAATCCTTTTTTGACCTAGACAAGCTTCAGCCAGACCAGATAAAGGTGCCGAGTGAGCATAAACATATTTAGCTCAGTCGAGACAACTTTTAATGATAGAAAAAGGAGAATGTTAGGCTCAATCGTGTGCTAGCATGATTTCCTTGAACCTAATTGAATCTAATTCAAATCAATTGAACTGGATTAGTCTAATTGATAATATCTAGATCTAAACACTTGTTTGTGTGACCCAGTTAGGTTCAGTTCTATATGGTAATGGGATATGTCATGATCCCTATCATCGACATTATCGAAAGTCCTTTCAATGGATCAGAACTCTTCTGATTCAGACAACTGGAATGATCGATCATCTAAATCATTCTAATTGCTCTCAAAATCTACCAGTGACACCTAGCAGTATATGGTGGCAACCCATCAAAACTGAAAATGAACCTCTTGGTGTAGCTACTTGTGTGATTATGTTCTTCTATCTTGAGCCGCGATTAGATTAGGGTTAAGTTAAACTCGTCAAACCCTAATTCCTATCATATGATTTAATCATTCGATTCAAGTCTGATGTGAAAACCTTAATCGAAACTCTTTCTATTATTTCACTCTCTGCCATGGTATGGGCTTATGGACTTGATTCTCATGATCATCATAGGGCTGCTCCTCATCCATCGAGGTAGATAGATTTCATCTTGGTGCAATCCAATTCCCAAAATGAACATGCTATAGCCAACATACACCTCAGGATTCCGAATGGCTAGGAGATCGAGTCATGGTGCAGTCAAACTATAGCACCCTCAAGGTGAACTACCAATGCACCTCAGGTCAAAGAACCAGACACACCACTATAGCTTCGAGTCAGTCATTGACGAGAAGGTAGACTTCCTTATGACTACTCGAGGTGGTCACGCTCAGTGCCCTCGTTCTCTAACGAGTACTTGTACTCTCGCTCTAGTGTCTCTACACCATGAACTCAAGACTCATCTACTATGAAAAAATGATTGTACATTAACCTTTCGGATCAATCACCATCCTCATGATGATCCGACGGTCAGGAGCATTTTATGAGTTAATAATGAAAAATTCTTGTCTTAAATTTTCAACTCTTTAAAATAAGAATTATTATTATCATTAACTTAAGGGATGTATGACAGACACTAAATACACATATGTGATAGAAAATAACCCATTTTATTATTTATAGTCAAAATTATAATTTTGTCCTTAGAAGTGTGTTACAAGTGTCAGCCAATTCTGGCTTCTAGGGCACACATATCTAACAAACTCCCACATGATCTAAAGCTAATTGGCTATAAATCTAAGTTCCATCTTCTCAAGGTGGGCTTCGATCTTCTGCTGGCCCAACGATTTTGTAAGCGGGTCCACTGCATTGTCTGTAGAGTCGACTCTTTTGACCTCGACGTAACCTTTCTCAAAGTAATCATGGATGAGGTGGTATCGCCACTCGATGTGCTTAGATATCTGGTGAGACCTCGGCTCCTTAGCAAGGGCTATGGCGCCATTGTTGTCGTAGTATAGAGGAATGGCATCTGATGGCTTCACTCCGATCTCTATGGCAAACTTGTTATACAAGAATGCCTTCTTTGTAGCTTCTAATGCAGCGATGTATTCTGCTTCCATGGTGGAATCTGCTATCACTATCTGCTTGAAACTTTTCCAACTGCCAGCTCCACCATTGCACACAAACAGACTTTTAGATATTGACTTTCGATCATCTACATTGGACATAAAGTTCGAGTCTGTGAATCCCTAGACTTGGAGTTCTCTATTACCAAAAATCAACAACATATTTTTAGTTCTTCTCAAGTACTTAAGGATATATTTCACAGAAGTCTAGTATTCTTCATCTGGATTCGACTGATATCTGCTCATGACACTCACAGCATGGGCTATATCAGGTCGTGTACATAACATGGCATATATGAGGCTCCCTATTGCTGAAGCATAAGGGATCTTGCTCATGCATTCTATTTCTCAGGTGTGCTACGGCATATTTTCTTGAAAAGATGAATGCCATGTTTGAAGGGTACTAAACCCCTCTTAGAGTTTTCCATGCTAAACCTCTTTAGCACTTTCTCTATGTACATTTTCTATCAAAGTCCTAGCATCCTATTTAGTCTATTTCTATAGACCTTAATTCCTAGAATAAAGGATGCTTCTCCTAGGTCTTTCATGAAGAATTCTTTAGATAACCATATTTTAACTGTGGTTAATATGGAAATATCATTTCCCATAAGAAGGATGTCATCCATGTACAATACGAGGAAGACAACAGCGCTCCCACTGATCTTTCTGAAGACACATGGCTCCTCCTCATTTTTGATGAAACCAAAAAATTTGATCACATCATTAAAATAAGTATTCCGGCTCCGAGATGCTTGCTTAAGTCCATATATGGACCTTTGCAGCTTGCAAACCTTGTGATCATCATCACTGGATGTGAAACCTAGCAACTATTCCATATAAATATCTTCCTCAAGATATTCATTTAAGAATATCATTTTCACATCCATTTGCCATATTTCATAATCGAAAA
>QRFJ01002538.1:269013-306763 GCA_006176705.1 Cocos nucifera | reverse complement strand
CTCGCCATGAATCAATGCCTTAAGATTATATGAATTTTTGGGACTCATTTATAACCTTACTTTATCTTGCCATCATTTTAAATTCTTGCATTGACCATCACATAATGCGATATTATTAATTTGGTGAACTCTATTTATTTTTATTTTTAAGAAGCTATATCAGCGTCTTCCAAAAGTCAGCATCTAGCCTGCAGTGAGGACAGAGCTCTCGAAGGAGAGAGCGAGAGACTCACATGGCGAATCTCTCATGGTTTCTACACTTTCACACTTGGCAATAAGCTCTACACTTGCTATATATTTTCTCATTTATGCTCATTTATCATGTTGTTAACTCAATATAATATTCTTTATATCAAATTCTTATGGTGCTCAACGTTAGGCAGGATAGGGGGGCACTCTAGTGACCCTACAGATTGCACGTGTACGAATAGCAGCATCGCTCCTCAAACATAGCACGTCCATCGATTGAGACCTGCCCCCACCACTAGCGTGACACCTCCAACCAGATTGAAGGCATAGGCAGATCCATTCATTTCTAGAGTCCGCCTCGGTAAGTACCTACATGCCTCAAATTATATTGTCGTTAGGAATTTCAGCTCGCCTACGAAATTTTAGAGATTAAATACGTTCATTTTTGAAAATTAATTTTTGCAAGCAATTCAGAGGTGCTTCCGACATCTTCACTTGTCGTTATCGGGATCATGCTATGTTCCTGATTTTGATGCCTAGGATGATGAACAATTCCTGGAGTTGGCCATCGACAGCTCGTGTCTGTAACTTAGATATTACTCGTGTCCTAGAAGGTCAGAATTGCGCTGCACAACTATTAATACCACTGTCGAGAGGCCAAGAGAATTAAATTCTTGACCGTTAATCCAATTAAATGGATAGTTTTTCTCGATTCACAATATATGCTATTATAGAGTCTGTAGATAATCCTCTTGAGTGACATGATAATGTTAGTACACGTTCTATATTTTCAAGAGTGTTAAACAATTTACAGACCGATGAAATTAAATCGACATAACTCAATAAATTGCTTTGCCGACCATATTATCAGCGACATCACGGAGGATGGTGAATTGAGTCCAAAACCTAAAGGTTGGCGGTCACAATCGCTTCATCTTTATGTAGCATGAGTCCTTGAGTCTACGTGTATCGAGACACCGAAGTGAGAGTTTAGGTACTTGTGCTACGAAGAACTCGGAGGCGCCACCTGAGCAGTGACCCATCCCTCGCAGTGTAGTCATTAGCGAGTCTACCTTTCCTATCAATGACTGACTCGAGTGCGTCCGTGGCGATCTTTTCAGATGTTTGGTATCCTTCAGAACTTTCTTCCGATTCTTCATCTTCTTCTTCATCTTTTTCCACCTCTTCCTCTTCTTCCTCTTCTTGGAGAAGATTGTCCTTTAAAACAATCTTAGTTGGATCTACCTCCTTATGTTGGCCATCTTTACATAGGAGTATTCCTAGAGCATCCAATTCCACATCATCGAAAGATTGATGAACTCCTACTGTCTCATCCCTTGAAAGCATTCTAATAATTGGGGCTCTTCTTCTTCTTCGAGCACGTAATGAATGAATCAAGGCTTAAGTTTGCATATAGCCCACCAATCTTTTCTTCCTCTTTCTCTTGATGGAATAGGAGTATAATATACTTGAGCAGCTTATACAGCTAGTACAAATGGATCGTTGACATAAGCTTTTGATCTATGTTTGATCTCAATAAGCCCGTGTCGTAGATCAACCTTCATACCATTATCGGTATCAAACTATTGGTACTTAAATAGAATGATACTATTATCTCTAATATAGCTCATCTTAATCACTTCTTTAAGGATTCCATAGTAGTCACTCTCCACCTTATCTTTCCACCAGCTATCTTTTATACACACACAACTATTCATTATACTTTTATAATTTTTATATTGCTGGGAGTGAAATTTGAAACCATTTATATTATAGCTGTTAGATATATGTGCCTTAGAAGCCAGAATTGGCTGACACTTGTAATACACTTCTAGGGGTAAAATTATAATTTTGACTAAAAATAATAAATGGGTTATTTTCTATCACATATGTGTATTTAGTGTCTGTGATACATCCTTTGAGTTAATGGTAATGATAATTCATATTTTCAAGAGTTGAAAATTTAAGACATGAATAATCATTATTAACTCATAAATTGCTCCCGACCATAGGATCATCACGAGGATGGTGATTGATCCGAAAGGTTGGTGTACAATCGCTTCTCTTTAGTAGATGAGTCTTGAGTCTACGGTGTGGAGACACCGAAGTGAGAGTACAGGTACTCGTTAGAGAACGAGGGCACTGAGCGTGACCACCTCGAGTAGTCATTAGGGAGTCTACCTTCTCGTCAATGACTGACTCGATGCTGCAGTAGTGTGTCTGGTTCTTTGACCTGAGGTGCATCGGCAGTTCACCTTGAGGGTGTTATAGTTTGACTACACCATTACTCGGTCTCCTAGCCATATGGAACCCTGAGGTGTATGTTGGCTATAGCATGTTCATTGTAGGAACTGGATGGCATCAAGATGGAATCTATCTACCTCGGTGGTAGAGGAGCAGCCCTATGATAATCATGAGAATCAAGTCCAGAAGCCCATGGCCATGGCAGAGTGAAATAATAGAAAGAGTTTCTATTTAGATTTTCACATTGGACTCGAATCGAATGATTACATCATATGACAGAGACTAGGGTTTGACGAGTTCACCTAAACCCTAATCTGATCGGGGCTCAAGATAGAAGAACTGAATCACACAGGTAGCTGCACCAAGAGGTTCGCATTCAGCTCTGATGGGTTGCCACCATATACTGCTAGGTGTCACTGGTGGATTTTGGGAGCAATTAGAATGATTTAGATGATCGATCATTCTAGCTGTTCGAATCAGAAGAGTTCTGATCCATCGAAAGGAGTTTCGATGATGTCGATGATAGAGATCATGACATATCCCATTACCATACAGAACTGAACCTAACTGGGTCACACAAACAAGGGTTTGAATCTGGTGATCATCAATTGAACTGATCTAGTTCAATTGATCTGAATGAGATTCAATTAGGTTCAAGGAAAATCGTGCTAGCACTCGATTGAACCTAACGTTCTTCTTTTGCTATCATAAATAAGTTGTCCTGTCTGAGCCAAAGGAGTTTGTGCTCAATCAGAGGCCTTCATATGGTCTGACTGGAGGTTGTCCAAGTCAGAAAAGGTTGTCTTATTTTGTAAGACACTTACCTGCCATTTTTGGTCACCTGCCATTTCTTGTTCTTTGACTTTGGTCAAAAGTCTACCTTTGACTGGTCAAACGTTGACCATTGACACTTTGACTTTTGACCACATGTCATGCACCTATTGGAGAGCTGGTGGGGGCCTGTCCCCCTACCAGAACCTGGCAAGGAGAAGGGCGCACGCCACCCTAGGCGTGTGCCCAAGTTGGAGGCGCCTAGGAGTCCTTGTTGGACAAGGACTCCATCTCCTTTTTGGATTCCAATTAGAGTTCTTCTAAGAACCAACTTTGACTGGTCTTAGGCACCCTCTAAGGAGGAATCCAGGGGACTCTATTCCCACCAATCAGATTTAGATCTGATTTCACAAAGGGTTGTGATTGGTTGGGAAGAAGAGGAGCTTGGATCACAGTCAGTCTATAAATAAGACCCTGTGCCCAACTCAAATAATAAGAATTGAATTGAGATCAAAGTTTCCCCACGCCCCAAGGCTGCCTCTCCCCTCCTTCCTCCATGCCAAACCATCTTCTCCCCTTGCTCTCCACGTCCAAAAGGAGTTTTGGACCTTGGTTGGTGCGATTCCAGATCAAAGAAAGGCGATCAAAAGCAAGAAGGCTGCGCTGCTGCAAAGGACGACTGCTGATCTTCAAAAGGAGTTTTGAAGATCCTCCAGATCAGATCCAGATCTGAATTTTTGGAGGTGTGATAGAGAAGAAGAGGATCTCCAGATCCAACCTGAGTGGATATCCGGTAGAGGCCAGGCGCTTGCGTGGCTAGATCCAGAACCTTCCGCTGCAAACAGGATCATCAACAGGGTAATAGGATTACCCAAATCAGGTAAATTAAATTTGATTTAATTTATCTTTATTTTATTTTATTTATTAAAATAATAAGAATCAGATCTAAAATATCTCAGATCTGATTGGGATCAAGAGAAAAAATTTTTGAAATATATCTCTTGATCTGATCAGATCTGAACGAACCTGGACCGGGAAATCAGGATTTCCCTTCAACTGGTATCAGAGCCATGGTTCTAAAATTATTTAGATCTGAATTTTAAATTTATTTTAATTAAAAAATAATTGATTTTAGATGTCACATGAGATGTGATCAGATCTGAAATCAGAAAAAATTAAAATTAAATGAATTTGGATCTAAGATTAGAAGATATGCATGACTAGTTCTAGAATAGAATAGTTCTATAGAATAGTCTTGCATGTTTTTGATTTAATCTGATTAAATCATATTTTAGATCTTTTTATTTACTATTTTTTGATATTATAAGTGTTATAATAACATCTAAAAAATAGCAAATAAAAATTATTTAATTTTTGAATATCATATGAGATATGATTGATGCATGTCTAGACTAGTTGTAGAATAGTTCTACATAATTATCTAGATTAGAATTTATTTTGATTAGATCAATTTAAATCTAATTTTTTAGATTATTATGAGATAATTTAGATCTAAAAATATGCATGATTTGATACATGAGATGTATGCAAAATATGCCATGATTAGATCTACTTTATATATGAGATATATGATATAGATCTGATATTGTTTTATAGTATTGAATGTTCCTGATTAAGGCGTTCCTCTTGGCCGTCCGGTCATAAGAACGAAGAAGGGTTTAAAGGCCCTCTCTTCCCATTCGATGGGGTGTTCTTATGATGTGTAGGGGTGCTGCGTGTTCGTCCTTAATCAGAAATCCAAAACTTACTTTCTGCAAAACCCTAGATCCTGAAACCCTAGGATTTATTGTGCATATTTTGTTTATGAACCCTACTTAATTAAGAATTAAGTTTATGGAATATTAATTAGGTCTAAAATTGAGAATTTCAGATCTAAGACATATTCATAATACTGGGTTCGGGCTTGGGTAGCTCAATTAGGTCTAAGCGGTTGATCAAACCGAATCAAGAGTTGGTTAGATGGGATCAACAATGCTTAAATTGACCAGCCTAATAGGATTAAGTCTGGGTCAAGATCGAGTCACGATCAAGCAAGACCTAATTAGGCTCAGAGGTTAGAGTCTGGATTGTAGGCTAACCCAATTGGTTCTGACTCAACAATTTGGTGTCTAAGGTAAGTTTGGCACATACGACCGACTGGTTTTTAATTGGAAGCTACTCGACCTGAATGCGTTCTTGTACGAGTTAATGGCATATTCCTTCCACCGGTCTCACTTACCTGGCCATATCTGTTGACACAGTTCTGATCTGAGGTGGTCAATAATCCGAGCTAACCCATGCCACTAGGTTAGTCATAATTGTTATGACTAAGCCAAGTCTAGTTTAATGAGACCTGAATCAATTCTCCCTAAGAAAAGATTAAGTCTGAGGTCTTCCACCATTGTAGATGTGCGGGCCCTTCCCGGGGTTGATTGTTCTCGGCTGGATACAGTGGCTCAGTTGCACCGGGAAAGATGCAACCATGTCTATTAGGCATTGGATGCTATGGGCTGGAGGATGAGTTGGGCTCAATATTTCCGGATACGGTGAGAGACTCAATTAGGAACCCAGTCTATGCAAATGGTGGGTCTGACTTAACTAAGGAGTGGATCAATATTTTGGATACGGTGAGATTCATGAATTAGAGACCAAGTTTGGGTGCACCATGATTAGAGAATCATTGAACAAGAGTTGTTCACTCATTGGCTAACCCATCACCAATAACTGTTAGGTGAGGTGATGAGTCAGTTGGTGAGACCGCACCACCCACTAGAAATCATTAATCGTGGAGATTTTCGCATCTCTACAGAGGGAGTGTAGGGATCCGAGAAAATAGTGGGAGCTAATTTGTTTAAAAATAAAATCCCTAAATAAATTGGTCAAGTCAAAATTACAGTATCTAACTAGAATCTTTGACTCTCTACAGGAAAATGTCTGCGTCCAACCCATTGGCACGTATCCTGGACACACATAGACTGACTGGACCCAATTATAAAGATTGGCTCAGGAACTACAAAATTATTTTGGGTTCTGAGAAGTTAACCCATGTTTTGGACCAGGACCCTCCCACCTTACCAGCCCGTCCATCTGTTGAACAGAGAGCGTCTCTGGAAAAATGGATAGACGAAGATAATAAGGCCAGATATTACATGTTGGGCTCGATGTCTGATGAGCTCCAGCGCCAACATGAGGATATCGGGACTGCTCGCCAAATGTTGGCTCACCTGCAGGAGATGTTTGGTGAACAGAGTCGCGCAGCCAAATATCAAGTCACGAAAATGACTTTTTAAGGCTAAGATGCGTGATGGGCAGTCAGTCCAAGATCACTGTCTGACAATGATCAAGGACATGGAAGAGCTTGAGAAGCTCGGTGTGAAGTTAGGACTTGGACCTGCAGAATGATATTATTCTGCAATCCTTGACTGATGCATATGGGCAATTCATCATGAATTACCACATGCATAAACTTCAGAATTCCTTGGCCGAATTAATGAATATGCTGGTTACCGCTGAGCTTTCTATGAAAGGTTCTAAAGGCTCAGTTCTTGCTATGGAACGGACTTCTTCCAAAAGAAAGTCTTATGGAAAGAAAAAGAAGTCTGTGAAAAAGCAAAAGGTGGAAGGATCAAAGAAGAAGAAGGCAGAGCCGAAGAAAAAGGCCGATGTCAAAGGAAAGTGTTTCCATTGCAACAGCGACGGCCATTGGAAGCGGAACTGCCCTACTTACCTGGCCACCCTGAAGAACAAGAAGGAAGGTCCTTCTGGAGGTATGCTCGTTATTGAGTCTAACCTTACGGTTTCTTCTGCATCCAGTTGGGTGCTTGACTCTGGTTCTAGTGCTCATCTGTGCACTTCCATGCAGGGTCTTGAGGATAGCAGGAGGCTGAGGGATGGAGACATGATCCTACGCATCGGTAATGGAGCAAGAGTTGCTGCAGTAGCCGTGGGAACATACCCTCTTCGATTACCATCTGGTTTAGACTTAGTTTTGAAAGACTGTTATTTTGTGCCTGCAGCTAGCAGGAATTTGATTTCTGTTTCATGCTTAGCACAAGAAGGTTATGTGATCACCTTCTTTAAGGACCATTGTAACATTCTTTATGAAAGAAATAAAATTGCAAATGGTTTCCTTATTAATGGTCTTTATCAGCTACATATTGATGTACCTGTTCTAACTATCGAGCAAAACGTGAATGCCAAACGACCTAGGGATAGTCCAAATGATAGATATCTATGGCACCTGAGATTAGGTCATATAGCAGAAGATAGGATCAACAAATTGGAGAAAAATGGGCTATTGAGTCCATTGACTTCTGAGTCATATCCAACTTGTGAATCTTGTCTTCAAGGCAAAATGACTAAACTCCCTTTTGTTGGACATGGGGAGAGGGCCACAGATCTCCTTGCCCTAGTACATACTGATGTGTGCGGCCCATTTGATGTGCCGGCTAGAGGCAATTTTGTCTACTTCATTACCTTTACCGATGATCTGTCTAGGTATGGGTATGTGTATCTTATGAGACACAAGTCTGAAGCTTTTGAAAAGTTCAAAGAATTCAGACATGAAGTAGAAAAACAAACTGAAAAACCCATTAAGGTTCTTCGATCAGATCGAGGAGGTGAATACCTTAGCCGAGAATTCCTAGACTATCTCAAGAAAAATGGCATAGTCTCTCAATGGACTCCACCAGGAACACCTCAACTCAACGGGGTTTCAGAATGGAGAAATCGGACTCTATTGGATATGGTTCGATCCATGATGAGCTTCACAGACCTCCCTGATTTTCTTTGGGGACACTCATTGTTAACTTCAATTTATCTACTGAATAGGGTTCCCTCTAAAACCGTTCCTACCACACCGTATGAGATATGGCACGGTAAGAAACCAAGTCTGAGTCATCTCAGAATTTGGGGTTGTCCAGGCTCATGTCAAAAGACAACAAGCGGACAAGTTAGAGTTTAGGTCCTTCAGAGCTCGATTCATAGGATATCCTAAAGAGTCATTAGGATACTATTTCTACATTCCAGAAGACCACAATGTGATTGTGAGTCGACATGCCATCTTTCTTGAAAAATAGTTTATTCAAGATAGCGGCATTGGAAAATAGATCAAGCTTGATGAGAAAGTCTCACAAGTGGAACGAGCTAAGGACCAATTGGAACCAAATCAGGTTGAGCCAATAAGAACACTACCTCCTCCACCTCGTAGATCGGAAAGAGTTTTCCGTCCCCCTGAAAGATACTTAGGTATTATTTCAGAGGAAGTAGAGGAAAATGTTCCTCGTAGGTAATGGTGCTCATGGTGATGATCCCAAAACCTACAACGAGGCGATATCAGATATCGACTCCGAGAAATGGCTAGAGGCAATGCAGTCAGAAATTGACTCGATGCACTCAAACCAAGTCTGGACCTTGGTAGATCCACCAGAAGGTATAGTACCTATTGGGTGTAAATGGATCTTCAAGAGAAAGATTGGTGCAGATGGAAATGTGGAGACATTCAAGGCTAGACTAGTGGCAAAAGGTTATAGTCAACGCGAAGGCATTGACTATCAGGATACCTTTTCCCCAGTGGCTATGCTAAAATCCATCCGCACATTGCTTGCCGTTGCAGCCTATTTCGATTATGAAATATGGCAAATGGACGTGAAAACGGCATTCCTAAATGGATATCTTGAGGAAGATATCTATATGGAACAGCCGCTAGGTTTCACATCCAGTGATACTGATCACAAGGTTTGCAAGCTGCAAAGGTCCATATATGGACTTAAGCAAGCATCTCGGAGCTGGAACACTCGTTTCAATGATGTGATCAAAAAGTTTGGTTTCATCAAAAATGAAGAGGAACCATGTGTTTTCAAAAAGGGTCAGTGGGAGCGCTGTTGTCTTCCTCGTATTGTACGTGGATGACATCCTCCTTATTGGGAATGATATTCCCATGTTGACATCAGTCAAGATGTGGTTGTCCAAGGAATTCTCCATGAAAGACCTAGGTGAAGCATCCTTTATTCTAGGAATTAAGGTCTATAGGGATAGACCGAATAGGATGCTAGGACTTTCACAGAAGATGTACATAGAGGAAGTACTAAAGAGGTTTAGTATGGAAAACTCTAAGAGGGGATTAATACCCTTCAGACATGGTATTCATCTTTCCAAGAAGATGTGCCCTAGCACACCTGAGGAAATAGAACGCATGAGCAAGATCCCTTATGCTTCTGCAATAGGGAGCCTCATGTATGCCATGCTATGTACACGACCTGATATAGCCCATGCTGTGAGTGTCACAAGCAGATATCAGTCAAATCCAGGTGAAGAACACTGGACTTCTGTGAAATGTATCCTTAAGTACTTGAGAAGAACTAAGGATATGAATGTTGGTCTTTGGTAATGGAGAACTCCAAGTCCAGGGATACACAGACTCGGATTTCATGTCCGATATAGATGATCGAAAGTCGACATCTGGCAGTCTGTTTGTGTGCAATGGTGGTGCTGTCAGCTGGAAGAGTTCCAAGCAAATGGTGATAGCAGATTCCACCATGGAAGCAGAATATATCGCTGCATCAGAGGCTGCGAAGGAAGCATTCTGGTACAAGAAGTTTGCTGCAGAAATTGGAGTAATGCCATCAGATGCCATTCCTCTATACTGCGACAACAATGGCGCCATAGCCCTTGCTAAGGAGCCGAGGTCTCACCAAAAATCCAAGCACATTGAGCGGCGATACCACCTCATCCGCGATTACCTCGAGAAGGGTTACGTCGAGGTCAAGAGAGTCGAACTCCGCAGATAATGTGGCAGACCCACTTACAAAGCCGTTGGGCCAGCAGAAGATTCGAAGCCCACCTTGAGAAGATGGGACTTAGACTTGTAGCCAATTGGCTTTAGGACAAGTGGGAGATTGTTAGATATATGTGCCCTAGAAGCCAGAATTGGCTGACACTTGTAATACACTTCTAGGGGCAAAATTATAATTTTGACTAAAATCAATAAATGGGTTATTTTCTATCACATATGTGTATTTAGTGTCTGTGATACATCCTTTGAGTTAATGGTAATGATAATTCATATTTTCAAGAGTTGAAAATTTAAGACATGAATAATCATTATTAACTCATAAATTGCTCCCGACCATAGGATCATCACGAGGATGGTGATTGATCCGGAAGGTTGGTGTACAATCGCTTCTCTTTAGTAGATGAGTCTTGAGTCTACGGTGTGGAGACACCGGAGCGAGAGTACAGGTACTCGTTAGAGAACGAGGGCACTGAGCGTGACCACCTCGAGTAGTCATTAGGGAGTCTACCTTCTCGTCAATGACTGACTCGATGCTGCAGTAGTGTGTCTGGTTCTTTGACCTGAGGTGCATCGGCAGTTCACCTTGAGGGTGTTATAGTTTGACTACACCATTACTCGGTCTCCTAGCCATATGGAACCCTGAGGTGTATGTTGGCTATAGCATGTTCATTGTAGGAACTGGATGGCATCAAGATGGAATCTATCTACCTCGGTGGTAGAGGAGCAGCCCTATGATAATCATGAGAATCAAGTCCAGAAGCCCATGGCCATGGCAGAGTGAAATAATAGAAAGAGTTTCTATTTAGATTTTCACATTGGACTCGAATCGAATGATTACATCATATGACAGAGACTAGGGTTTGACGAGTTCACCTTAACCCTAATCTGATCGGGGCTCAAGATAGAAGAACTTGAATCACACAGGTAGCTGCACCAAGAGGTTCGCATTCAGCTCTGATGGGTTGCCACCATATACTGCTAGGTGTCACTGGTGGATTTTGGGAGCAATTAGAATGATTTAGATGATCGATCATTCTAGCTGTTCGAATCAGAAGAGTTCTGATCCATCGAAAGGAGTTTCGATGATGTCGATGATAGAGATCATGACATATCCCATTACCATACAGAACTGAACCTAACTGGGTCACACAAACAAGGGTTTGAATCTGGTGATCATCAATTGAACTGATCTAGTTCAATTGATCTGAATGAGATTCAATTAGGTTCAAGGAAATCGTGCTAGCACTCGATTGAACCTAACGTTCTTCTTTTGCTATCATAAATAAGTTGTCCTGTCTGAGCCAAAGGAGTTTGTGCTCAATCAGAGGCCTTCATATGGTCTGACTGGAGGTTGTCCAAGTCAGAAAAGGTTGTCTTATTTTGTAAGACATTACCTGCCATTTTTGGTCACCTGCCATTTCTTGTTCTTTGACTTTGGTCAAAAGTCTACCTTTGACTGGTCAAACATTGACCATTGACACTTTGACTTTTGACCACATGTCATGCACCTATTGGAGAGCTGGTGGGGGCCTGTCCCCCTGCCAGAACCTGGCAAGGAGAAGGGCGCACGCCACCCTAGGCATGTGCCCAAGTTGGAGGCGCCTAGGAGTCCTTGTTGGACAAGGACTCCATCTCCTTTTTGGATTCCAATTAGAGTTCTTCTAAGAACCAACTTTGACTGGTCTTAGGCACCCTCTAAGGAGGAATCCAGGGGACTCTATTCCCACCAATCAGATTTAGATCTGATTTCACAAAGGATTGTGATTGGTTGGGAAGAAGAGAAGTTGGATCACAGTCAGTCTATAAATAAGACCCTGTGCCCAACTCAAACACAATGAATTGAATTGAGATCAAAGTTCCCCATGCCCCAAGGCTACCTCTCCCCTCTTCCTCCATGCCAAACCATCTTCTCCCCTTGCTCTCCACATCCAAAAGGAGTTTTGGACCTTGGTTGGTGCGATCCAGATCAAAGAAAGGCGATCAAAAGCAAGAAGGCTGCACTGCTGCAAAGGACGACTGCTGATCTTCAAAAGGAGTTTTGAAGATCCTCCAGATCAGATTCAGATCTAATTTTTAGAGGTGTGATAGAGAAGAAGAGGATCTCTAGATCCAACCTGAGTGGATATCGATAGAGGCCAGGTGCTTGCGTGGCTAGATCCAGAACCTTTCACTGCAAACAGGATCATCAATAGGATAATAGGATTATCCAAATCAGGTAAATTAAATTTGATTTAATTTATCTTTATTTTATTTCTATTATTAAAATAATAAAATTAGATCTGAAACATCTTAGATCTGATTGGAATCGAGAAAAAAAAATTTAAAATATATCTCTCGATCTGATCAGATTTGAACGAACCTGGTCCGAAAAATCAGGATTTTTCTTCAATAGCCACTATAGCACATCATATATTTTTCAAGCTCGTAATCCAATGGTCTCAGCTTTCTTGGTATGAACTCGCTATCTTGAATGATCAATTGACAAAACCAACATACAAAGTTCTCTGAACACTGTGTTAATATTTTTTCATCACTTATGCTCGTATTTTCTTCTTTCAATATTTAATCATATTGCCTAAACATGCATACTGAAATAAGTGATTAAAGAGTTGGGATTATAATGGACACTTATAGGATATATGGATCGACCTTCATGCAGTTTAGCAAAACATATGTCTCTACCTATCGAAGTTCAGTATCAGAGAAAATACGATGAACCTCGAGCCCAAATTCTCGTGTGGGATAGGCAAATATTGAGATATTCTGCTCTGATCCCTCTACACCACCATCATCATTTCAACCCACTTAAGTTAGTTTGGTTTGGGATTAAAGTAGTGTCAGCTGAAATTTGAAATCTCTTTTATTATGCGAGCCTTCATAATAGAACCTTTAACTCGGGCCTTATTTTTTACCTTTTTCTTGAGATTGTGCATGTATCATTCAAATGGATATATCCATCTGTACTATACTAGAACCCTTACCTTAGCTTCATACATCAGATGAATCACGAGGTGCTCCATTGAGTCAAAGAAGCTAGGAAGGAATATCTTCTCTAACTTGCATATGGTCTCTACACTGATAGCCTTAAGACTAGAGATATGATAGGTGGATAGTTCAATAGCATAAATATCTCTGAAGAGTAGGCTAAGCTTGATCGAAGAACTACATGTGGAGTTGGGAAGGAGATCACACTAAGCCAATGGGAGTAATTGTTGCATGAATACATGGCAGTCATTGCTCTTTAGCCCATAGAATCTGCAATCTTTTGACATTGATGCACCGAGCTAGATTACTTGCATAACCATCTAAAAATTTAAGACTTTTACACCATTCATAAATGTCCTTCAACTACTCCCTTGTTAAGGTATAAGATGCTTTCAGCTTCAAAAATTTCTCAGGTAACACCTCAACTAGCTCTAATAGAGGTTGCTTACATATGTTCTTCATATCTGCTCAAGCCTTGGGATTATCCTTCATCTTGCCCTTGTCATCCATAACAGTGTAGAAAATATTATCGAATATATTCTTCTCAAAATGCATGATGTCAAGATTATGATGGATCAAATTGGTGGACCAGTATAATAATTTCCAAAAGATGCTTCACTTCACCCAGTTATGAGTTCTACTAAATCCCTGAGGCTTCTGCTTGTCAAATTCAATGCCAAACAGGATTTCGTCCAATTAGGATACCTTCTAAAGCTTTTCTATACCACTGAAGCACTAGGGTGCATGGTCCTTCTCTATCTTATTCCTCTTGAAACTGTCTTGCTGCTTTCAAAAAGAATGATGCTCAGGAAAGAATTGATGATGACAATTGAACCCACAGGGCTTACGATCATTCTCAAGCTAAAATAATTTTGTATTCTCCATACAATAAGGATATGCTAGCTTTCCATGGGTGCTCCATCTTGATAGCATTCCATAAGCTAAAAAATTACTAATGGTTTACATCAATGCAGCCTTCATTACAAAATTTTGCTTCTTCAATGCATCAATCAAAAGTACGAATGCCATCAGACCATAATAATTTCAACTCATCAACAAGAGACATTAGATATACATTAATGCTTCTATTAGGATGTCATGGTCCAAAAATGAGTAATGTAAGAAAGATGTTATGTTCTTTCATACACATCCCAGGTGGCAGATTATATGGAATAATAAAGACTGGCCAACATAAATAAGGAGCTGCTACATAATCGAATAGTGTAAAGTCATCCATAGATAGACCCAATCGGATATTGCATGATTCTTGAGCAAATAAAAGGTGGCAAGTATCAAATTGCTTCCATGCCTTGTTGTCCCATGGATGACACATCATATCGGGGTGCTTGCATTGTCATTATTTGTGCCATCTCATCTATCGAACAGTACTCTTTGACAAGTAGAGTCTTTAAAGTCTAGGAGTGAGAGGAAGATATCGAAGAACCTTGGATGGTATGTCCTTCTGATTCTTACCCTCTTGCCTTGGCTTAAATCGACTTGCACTGCATACAGCGCATGAGCTCTTCTATTAGTCCTCTTTATAGAAAAGAATGCAACCATTACGACATGCATCTATTTTTTCATATCCCATGCCCAACTCTTTCATCATTTTCTTCGAAGCATAGAAGCTCTAAGTAAGATTCTCATCCTTCGATAGCATTATTTTTCTTATTGCTACCATCCTATCATAATAATTGATCATCATATTAAACTTGATCTTCAAATTCAACAACTCTAACATAGTCAACAGTATAGTGTGTGTTTCACATCTCAGCCTTAGTGGTTCATCAGCATCTTTTGGTATACAATAGAAATTGCTGCTACCAGCTTCTAGATCATCCTCCATATCTTAGTTAAATTTAGGATCAGCCGCATCCATAACCATATCCACCATTCTATCTGCATCCATGTCCTGCTCGATTCTAACCCTTGCAATTTTCTTCTATGTCTCTCTATGCAGGTACCAATACTTATAGTTGGACATAAATCTACTCTTATATAAATAGACAATAATTGTATTTCTATCAAATATTTCTCTATTGTCACATCTATTACAAGGGCAATGAGCCCATCCTTGATGTAAGAGTACCGCATTTTCAAGAACAAAATTATAGAAGTACTCTACATCCTTCCTATATTCAGTAGAAATCTTTCTATCGACTACTCGATGTTCTATCCAACAACGGTCCATGGTAGACTATCTAAGAATTTTTCATATACATAAATATAAGGCAATTGCTAAATACTATTTTATCATTCAAAATGGTTTACATAGTAAATTAATGTATCCTATCATCAACTAATAGGTAAAGATAGATACTATCCTATTTAGAAAATGCATTAATTCTATAAGTCTATTACAGTAATCAAATGATATGCAACAAGAGCCAAAAAAAATTTTGGTAGTATTTTTTCTTAGTTCTTTCTTGTTGGGAGTACAAAAAAAAAATGTTGTTCGAAATTTCTTTCGAACCCTTAGCATACCATTTGATTACTTTAATGACCTATAGAATTACTTGCATTTTTGAAACCATCCATAGTGGATAATTAATTAATCAATATATATAATTCTTTTACTCATACAAAAATAATAAATGTATGGATACATTCACTACTATAAAAATGGCCTATGGCAGCACTTACTATGGCAGCAGTTTTTGAAATTGCTGCCATAGATCCTACAACAGCGATTTATGTTAACCGCTACTATAGATCGAATCTATGACAGTGGTTTTTGTAACCGCTGCCATAGGTCCGACATATAGCAGCGGTTATAGAAAATCGCTGCCACAGGTCGGACCTATAGTAGCAGTTATAAAAAAATACTGCCATAGGTCGACCTATAGCAGCGGTTTATTATAACCGCTGCCATAAGTCAGACCTATAGCAGTAGTTAGTAGGAACCACTGCTATAATCTGATTTATAGCAGCGGTTAATTATAACTGCTGCCACATATTTTTTTTCTCTTTTTTGTTAAAATATTATATAATTTTAAAATTTAATGCCCATCTTCATCGTTCATTATCAAAATAATTATCATTAAAATATCATCATAAAAGATCACCTCGATCCGATGGCCCTAGCGTCGATCAGAAAAATTTAATTTCGATGATCATGAATGATGATACGATAATCTAATAGATAGAGATCTTCGATGGATCCAAAAATTTACAACGATGATCTCCATGATGTTTGTAGTGTACTATTAAAGTTTCACTTCAATCAGATATCGTTATCTTAGTCAGTTTAGTATAGATTAGTTTCGACTGTTAAATGATAAATAATTGATCAAAGGACCAAATGGTTTTCGATTATGAGATAATTTTTTTTATAAATGATTTTGGCTACTACTTTAATCATTTTTTATGGTGGTGATTATAAAATTCAACTTGTGAGATGAAGAATGATCTAAAATTATACGTTTTCTGATAACCATTCTGAAACTTCACTGATTGTTATGCTCGTGATTTTGCAATATCTGCTTCACATGAATAGTTTATACAAAAATGATTTGAATTTTACTATCATCACCATATAAAATATTTAAAATTATAACAAAGATCATTTAACTAAAAAATTATCTCATAATCAGACGTCGTTTAATCCTTTGATCACTTGTTTCTAATTTAACGATCAAAATCATTCCATACTAAATTGACCATGATAATGATATCCGATTGAAGTGAAACTTTGATAGTACACTACAAACATCATCAAGATCGTTGTTGTAGGTTTTTGGATCCATCAAAGATCTCCATCTATCAGATCATCGCATTATCATTCATGATCGTCAAAATCAAATTTTTATGATCGATGAAGCTAGGGTCATCGGATCGAGGCAATCTTTTGCGATGATACTCTAATGATAATTATTTAGATAATGAACGGTGAAGATGGATATTAAATTTTAAAATTATATAATATTTTGAGAAAAAATGAGAAAAAAATCATTTTCCATATATGACAGCGATTATATCGAACTGCTGCCATACATCTATGGCAGCGATTTTGGATAACCGCTATCATAGATCTATGGCAGCGATTTTGGATAACCACTATTGTAGATCTATGGCAGCAGTTCGATAACCGCTGCCATAGATTTATGGCAGCAGTTCAATAACCGCTGCTGTAGGTTAGGTTAAAAATCTTCAAATTTTTTCTTTCCTTTCGTGTGTGCTCGATCTATCTCTCCCCCCTCCTCTTCATCATCGGTGAGGCTCCTCCCCTCCTGACCAGCATCACCCCTCCTCCCTCCCGATCGACGTCGTCGCTCCTCCCCCCTGGCCAGCGTCATTGCTCCTCCCCCCTGGTCGGTGTCACCCCTCCTCCCCCCATGGCTGGCGTCGACCCTCCTCCCCACTCGACCGACGTCGCCCCTCCTTCCCCCCCGGGGCCAGCGTCGCCCTCCTTCCCCCTCCCTCTCTGACCCCTCCACCCCTCCATCCGACCCTCCCTCTCCGACCCCCCATCCCTAGCCTTCCCTCCCCACCACCCGCCACCCCCACCCAGCCCCCCCATCCCTCCATCCGACCCTCCCTCGGTCCCCCACGAAATCTCCCCTCCAGCGAACCCCCTACACCCTCGCTTGGCCCCATGTAAAATCCCACCCCCCACCCATCCCTCTATCCGACCCTCCCTTGGTCCCCAGTGAACCCCCCCATCCGACCCTCCTTTGGCTCCCATGAAACCCCACCCCCCACCACCACCACCATTCTGACCCTCCTCCAGCTGAGTGCGAAGCCTTCTTCGACCTCCTCATCATTGTGCCCCATGGCCCCCATCACCGACTGTCTCTGCTCTCTCTCTCTCTTTTCTTTTTCTCTCTTCTCTATCTCACTATCTTATTTTTGTTTCGCAGGTTACTTCTAGTACCGTCGTCCTCCTCTAGCATCATCGCCGACGATCCTTGGAGCTTTCGATGTGACCCACTCTCTATAGCCGTAGGTATTTTTTTTTTAATTTTATAGTATTATTTATTAATCATATATATTTATAATAATTTATAAAATATTTATAATAAATATTATAAATATTTATTATAAATATTATAATTATCTATATGCCAAAGTTTTTGGGTCGTGCCATGGTGGTAGCCTTGGGCCATGCCATGTTGGCGGCTGTAGACTAGATCTATCAATAGATTGGATTTGGATCGAAATCTGGATATTTAGATCCAGATTCAATTTTAATTATTGGTATCGGATCCAAACCCGAATATCCAATGGGTCTGTACTTGAGAGAGCAAGGGAGGGATCCGACCTCACCGCCATCATTGGGAGGGAGGGGGTTCGACCTCGTCGGCGAGGGAGATCGAGAGAGGGAGAGTGGAAGATCAAGAGAGCGAGAGAGGGAGGGAGGGGATTCGAGCTCATCGGCATCATAGGGAGGGATGGGGTCCAACCTTGCCGACGAGGGAGATCGAGAGAGTGAGAGAGGGAGGGATGGGGTCGGGCTTCATCGACGACGGAGATTGAGAGAGGGAGAAAGGAAGATCGAGAGATGGAAAAGCTGGAAGGGAGGGGTTCGGCCTCGCCGTTGTTGTCGGTGAGAGAGATCGAGAGAGGGAGAGAGGGAGTGATCGAGGGGATGGCACACAGCCAAGCTAGCTTGGATACGTAGCTGAGCCAGCTCGGGCCGTGATCGAGTCGGTTGGGGGAGGGCCCTAGCCGGATGTCTCAGGCATGGAGTTGACTGTCTCAGGCACGGAGCTGGCTCGACTTCTGAGTGAATAGAATTTGATATGTCATGATGTTATATTGATTAATGTTCATTAATGTTGTAGGTCACGATGGCACCGAAATGCCATCTAGCATTCACCCCTGCCTCTCGATGGGTTATGTGCAGTTTTGCATCCGAGGAGCAGTCGGAGCATACTCCATCCACCTCGACATCGGCTGCTCAGGGACCTTCACCATCGATATCTACTCCATCGACGGTATCTACTCCACCAGCAGCAGAGCCTCTACCATCGCAGGCATTTAAGTGTACGTTTTTATTATATTAGCACAACTTTATTTTATATATAGTATTTGTACACTTATATATTTGCATAACATATTTGCATTGCAGGTGCATCATCCAATCGGATATTTTACGGTCCCACATGTATGGCACATGTGTGGAACTACCAGCATCAGATGATGATGCAGTATGATGCGGAGGGGACGTCGGTAGGGGAGACCGTGTGGGAGATGCATTTTTTTTTTGAAGTGCTTGTGAAGTGGTCGAACATCATTCTCGTAGAGCCTAGAGACTGGCATTTGATGGATGCTGCCACAGGAATAGGGTATGGAAGGAGATATGGGTAAGTATGAGTATCTTAGTTGTATTTATGTATTTTATATATTTACACTATATATGTTTGATTAGAATAATTTTGTAACTGATTTTTGATAAATTTGTGTAGAGGAGGTATGACTTCCCCGATCACAAGAGAAATCGAGATGCCCGACTAAAGAAGATTGAAAAGTTATACCGGGGTTACAAGATCAAGCTCTATAGAGGATGGCCCGAGCACCGATGAGACACTCCAGAGGAGCTTGTTCCTTGGATACAAGACTGTCATCCGAGTCAGTGGGAGATGATGGTTAGACGCTGGAGGAGCCAGGAGTTTGAGGTAAAATTCCTAACTTTTAAATTTTTTAATATGCTTAAAGTTTTATTTAAATATTTTTTAAATATTTATTATTTATTTGAATATTTGTTAGGCTACCTTCCATCAGAATCGGAAGAACCATGCAGCCTAGGAGTATATGCACGCTCTAGACCATGAGTCTATGGCCAGTCGTATACAGAGAGATAATTAATTCTAAATCTTATTAGATAAATTAAATTTATATTTTTTATCATCTTTTTAATAAATTTATTCTTTGTTATAGCTTATGAGAGATGGAGTGCTGCCCAATCGTAGCGAGATCTTTCGATCCAGCCGCACGGATAAGACGGGCAGGCCGATGAACGCTATGATCGAGCATATTTTTATAAATATTAAATATATTAGTATATATAATTAGTATTATAGTATTTTTTATAAAATTTTATTTTAATTTATAATTATAGAATTAGTTAGATGTGCTTGCGAGCGAGGGCCCGGATACCTTTGGGCCCTATGACCATTTGTCTCAAGTCTTAGTGCCTGAGCACTCTGGGAGGATTCGACGTAGGCCTGGACACACGTCGATGAGCTACTGGTCCAAGGAGAGCATCTCCTCATAGACTTTCGATGTCGTCAACCGAGAGGAGCTTAAGGAGGTATTGGCATGGGCAGATCATGCTGCGATGTGGGCAGATCAGGCTGAGGAGCGCGCATCTCATTCAGAAGGCATCGTGAGAGACATGATGTCGACGCTCAATACGTATTTTGAAGTCACGAGCTTCGAGAATATGTTGGCCCACATTTCAATTCTAGCTTCGGCTCCGACTCCAGCTCCAGCTCCGGCTCTGGCTCTAGCTTTGACATCCGATGACGATGACGACGATGATGATGTAGATTTAGGAGACTTTTGATGTATTTTATTTTTTAAAAAATATTATAATAAATTTTATTTGGTAATAAAATTTTAGTATTTTAAAATAATTTTTATATTTATTATATTTTCTTATGTTATATATCTATATTTATCAAATAAAATATATAAAAAATAAAAATTTTATTTTTTTAATTATTTAAGATCTACAACAGTGATTTTATAACCGCTGCCATATCCATGCCAACCGCTACCATAGGTCCAGTGCCAACTGCTACACTAGATCTATGGCAGTGATTAAGAAACTACTGCTATAGATTATCTATGGCAGCGGTTATGTAACCACTGTTATAGATATCCTATGGCAGTGGTTACATAACCGCTGTGATAGGTCGATCTATTGTAGCGATTTATAAACCACTGCAATAGACAATCTATGGCAGTGGTTCTAACAATCATTGCAACAACCACTACCATAGAGCTACGGCAACGATCGCAGTGGCAGCAGTTAGAAAATCGCTGCCATAGGCTATGGCAGCGATTTTTTGGACTACGACAGCGGTTACAAACCACTATCGTAGTCTTTTTTTGTAGTAGTGATTATAATACATATATCAATCAATTGATGGATCTATCATTTCATGCAATACAAATTTTATTAAAATTAATACATAATTAATATTGTTTGGTACTTTTCATTGATCATAGCGCACAGGACATGCGAGGGCAAAATGCCTTGGATGCCAACTATGACCCGAGGCCCGAGCATGCAGGGCATGCTCCAGCCCCATGTTTGCAATGTTGCTTAGCACCTTCTCTTAATTCGAGCACTCTACATACTGAGACCCAAATCCCATGCATCTAATTAATCAATTAATTATCTAACTAATTATTTATTTATTTATTTATTTAAATTTTAGTGATGGCACTAGCCATCACTAATACTAGACAACATTAGCCAATGGTAATGCCATTGCTACTACTACTACTTATAATGGTAGAGATGGAGCCGCAGGCTGAGGGAGGCGAGGTAGGGGCTGTGAGGTCAGGCCGATTGGGACGGGGCCACAAGAAGGCTAGTGGGACAAGGGCATGCAGCATGCTCCAGAGCCATGGTGTAGGATGCACCGACGGGGTCAAGGTGACCACAGGAGAGGCAGGGCCAGGGTGGCAGGCATGAAGCCACAGCGTAGGAGGCTCCGATGGGGTCGGGGCGACCGCGAGAGAGGTGCGGCCAAGGTGGATGGCTCAGAGCCATAATGTAGGAGGCACCGGCAGGGTCGAGGCAGCCACAGAAGAGGCAAGGCTAGGGCCATAGCAAAGGAGGTAGCAGTGGGGTCGGGGCAGCCACAAGAGAGGTGGGATCGAGGTAGCTGGCTCAGGGCTGTAATGCAAGAGGTGCCAGTAGGGTCAGGGCAGCCACGAGCGAGGTGGGGTCGGGGCAGTCGCATAGGGGTGCTAATGGGCTCGGGCGAGGAGGGGCAGGCACGACAGCCTCTAGGCTATGACGTAGGAGGCATCGGTAGGGTCAGGATGCTAAGAAGGAGGACACACGGGAAGTGGCGAATGCTGGAAAGGATGCATGAGGAGCGAAGAAGGTGGGGAGAATTTTTTCACACGAATTTTTTTTCCTCCGATGCGGTAGGGAAAGGTAAATAGATGGACTATTATCAACGACAAGCTTACCATCGATAATACAATAGGCAAATACATAGTTTCTATGCCAGCATATTAGCGACGATAGTTTTCATCACTAATAAAAACATACTATCATAATTAATATTATTTTTTTAAAAATATTAATTTTTAATATTAATTTTTTAAAAGAAATTAACTATTACCGACGACAAGCCTACCATCAGTAATATGATAAAAAAATATTTCCTATTAGCGATGGCAGTTTTCATCATAAATATAAACAAGCCATCACAAATAATATTAATTTTTTTTAAAATTATTAAAATTTGACTTTTAATTTTTTTTGAAAACTTTTAAAATAATATTTTTTTAAAAAATTATTAGTGATGGCAAGAACTCCATCGCTAAAGCCTAATTAAAATTATATTTTAATATTAATAATTATGATTTTTTAAAATTATATTTTAATATTAATTTTTTTAGATCATTTTTTGGGTGGTTAAAAATTAATATTATTTTTTATTAAATTTTTAGATTTAATTACTTTATGGATCAAGACCTAATTGATTTAAATAAGGTTTAATTTAATTAAGCTTGATTTAATTTGAGGCTAATTAGATTTTAATATTTCAAGTAAGACTTGGATTCAAAGCCTAATTGATTTAGATTTGACAGAATTTTGAATTAGATTCAAATCAGATCAAATTAAATTTGAATGGAACATAAATTAAAATCTATTTTTTTCTAATTAATTTAAATAAAACTAAATTTAATTAGATTTAATTTAATTTAAGAATAATTAGATTTTATAATCCAATTAGGACTTGGATTTAAAGTCTAATTAAATTAGGTTTAACAGGATTTCGAATTGGATTCAAATCGAGTTCGAATTAGATCTAAATCAAATTTAAATTAAAAATTCTTTTCTTCTAATTGATTTAAATCATCATAAATTTAATTAAGCTTGACTTAATTTAAAGGTAATTAAATTTTACTATTCAATTAAAACTTGGATTCAAAGTCTATTTGAAATAGGATTGACAAGATTTCGAATCAGATTCGAATCGAGTTCAAATTGAATTTAAATTGAACCCATATTAAAAATTATTTTTTTAATTAATTTAAATTAGATTTTATTTAATTAATCTTATCTTTATTTGAGGCTAATTAAATTTTATAATTCATGTAGGACTTGGATTCAGAGCCTAATTAATTTAGATTTGACATGATTTTGAATTGGATTTGAATTAGGTTCGAATTAGATTCAAATGTAATAATAGATCAAGTTTTAATTAATTTAAATTAGATTTAATTTAATTAGGCTTGACTTAATTTCATACTAATTAGATTTTATAATCCAAACAGGACTTAGATTTAAAGTCTAATTGAATTTGGTTTGATAGAATTTTGAATTAGATCTGAATCAGATTTTAATTAAAAATTATTATTTTTTAATTAATTTAAATTAGATTAAGTTTAATTAGACTTAACTTAATTTAAAGATAATTAGATTTTATTATCCAAGTAGGACTTAGATTAAAAGTCTAATTAAATTAGAATTGATAGGATTTTGAATTAAATTTGAATCGAATTTGAATTGATATTGAACCCAAATTAAAAATTAATTTTTTTCTAATTAATTTAAATTATATTTAATTTAATTAATCTTGACTTAATTTAAGACTAATTAAATTTTATAATCTAAATAGGACTTGAATTCAAAGTCTAATTAAATTAGGTTTGGCAGGATTTTGAATTGAATTCGAATTAAGTTTGAATTAGATTTGAATCAAACTTGAGTCATGTTTTAGATTATGAGTGATGGAAGACTTGCCATTGCTAATTTCATTGTTAATAATATATTCAAATAGTTTTTTTAATTTATTATTAAGATTTTTTAAAAAATTATTAGTGATGGCATGTATTTCATTGCTAATAGTCAAAATTTATTATCGCTAACATATATTTTATGTTTAAATATTATAAAAAAAATAAATAATTTTAAATAATTTTAATGATGGCTTACGTCATTGCTAATAATTAAAATATCATCACTAATATTTTGATTATTAGCATTGATAAAATTATAGTTGCTAATAATCCAAATTCACCATCACTAATAATTTTTTAATATTTAAATATTTAAAAAAATTTATACTTTTAGCATTAACAAATTTTTGTTGCTAAAAGTATTAGCGATAGTAGTTTTTTTTATCAATATTATGGTGGAAAAAAGATATTATTAGCGATAAAAAAAAAATTTCATCACTAATACCATTGCTAATATTCAAAATTCTTGAAGTGCCAGCACACTGCTCCTTATTTTTCTTCTTTCCTTTCTTAAAGCGATGATGCCCTACCGAGAATCCACCAACCATATTCATCGGTTAAGGAGCTAGTTGTCCTTCTCGAAAGTCTACAGTAATCCTAGCAAGCCATGGTAGTTTGCTGTAGATTTAACCATTCTATAATGACTGAGAAAGGGTAGGTAGGACTTCAGCAGGAAGTTCAGAATTACATCTTTTATCAAAAAATATATCCTAAACCTAATTATATTATTATAAATAATTATATTAATGTATATAAATTATTAATAAATAAAAGCTATTTTTTGGTAGTTCATCATAATTTATATATTTTTTTTATAAAACTTTTATTGTTATGATGAAGTTCTTAAAACTATAAAATAATCAATAAAGAAGGATTTATCGAATAGTTCTTAAATCATGTTCGTAATCAAATGATAAGTTATTAATAGAATAATAATGATTCTTGAGTATAGGCCATTATGTGCCATATAGGTTGGTTGTTCTCTTGCCTAAGTATGGAAATACTAGTATGACATACAGGTGAGATGTAGGAGTACATCATCACCGAACAATAACTCACTTGTGAAGTGCTCTGCTGTCAAGGATAGCTCGCGAAGGATATAGACATAAGTGTTCCTTCGATCTGAGATCACCATGGTGACTTATAAGCAACTCACTATACTTTCATGCTGGACTATCTGTATTTCTAATACCATGATGAAAGATTTTTAGGTATAGCCGAGTACTAGCAAAATCATTGTGTGAGTCAAGATGGGATTGACCCCTTCGAATTATAGGAGTGAATGCATCACTGTATTTTAATCTAGTAAAACCTTGATCAAGGTAATTCTTATGATTTGTCACAAGATTTGAAATAGGTTGGAATATAATGTGGGTGATTATTCTAGGATTGATAGTTTAATCCTAAATCATCCTGAGCATTAAGGATCAAAAGAATAAATTATGTAGTAACCATATCTGTAGGTTCTTAAATATTGCTTTATAATTATATGACCTATCCAGATGTTGGGTATCATTACTAGATGGTCACTTTGATTAGTATAAAAAATATTTTTTATGCTACGGGCTTAGTGTCCAAACCTATGGAGTCACGCACATAAGTCAATTAACGTACGAAAAAATTGACCTAACATCTATGTGTTCCATTTGGAAGTATGAGACTTGATTGAACATATAGATTTGCTTAATTGAAAATTAAGTTATAGGTTATACGAAATTAAAACATTAACTATATCTAGCTCGCACTAGACATAAGGTGCAAGTTTAATTCCAAGGATGAATTTCTCTTAATCACTATTCCAAGAAATCTTGAGAGATTGGATTCAAGTTTTAATTACTTTAGATTAGATCAACCTAATTGGGCTTGACTTAATTTAAGGCTATTTAGGTTCATTTACCAAGTTAGACTTGAACCAGAATCCTAATTAGGATTGATAGGCTATTCGAATTTGGTTTGAATCGGATTCGAATTGGATCCAACTTGAATAAAATTTGACTTGGTCAACTCATGCCTTAAAAACCCTAGTATTCTCTCTCCTTGTGGCCAACTAGGAGGGTGTGGGGGCTATTAATTTTTTACCCTCTCCTATTGGGCATGCGATTATGGATAAAAGGCATAAGGTGGCTATTGAAAACTGTGTCCCAAAGTCAATCATCAGCCTATTGACAGTTGACCTATATTATAATTATAATTAATTTATTAATTAATAAAATATATTTTTTAATATTTTTTATCATCAAATTTACATCTTCTAACGAACTTCATTACTATGATGAAGTTCTTAGGACTATTTAGATTTGATAAAAAAAAGATTTATCGATTAGTTCTTAAAACTATTCACAATCAAATGATAGGCTGTTAATTAAGATGACAGCATCTATCGAGCATAGATTGCTGTATGCCATATAGATTGATTGTCCTCTTAACCAAGAAGTATGGAGACACTGGTATATCATACAGGTGAGATGTAATGGTACATCATCATTGAATGTGATAACTTTAGAGCATTCTACGAGAATGTCTCTGATGGGATATAGGTATAAGTATCCCTTAGACCAAAGATCACCTCAGTGGCTTACAAGCAACTCACTGTGCTTTGGTACCGGACTAACTGAATTTATATTGAAAGATTTTTAGGCATAGTCAAGTACTTATGAAGTCGGTGTGTGATCAAGATGGAATTAACCACTCCAAGAGTTGGAGAAAAATGTATCACTCTATTTCAATATAGCAAAATCTTGGCCAAGATAATCCATGAGATAGATTTGGTATTATGAAATACAATGTGGATAGCTTGATCAGAGTTAACAATTGAACTCTAAGGTATCCTATAAGCATTTTGGTCAAAAAGATGAATTACATGAAAACTATATCCACATGGATTCTAAGGATGTTGTTTTACACATTCGACCTATCCGACTGTCAGGTACCCTTGCTAGATTGTCACTTTGATCGATATAGAAATTTATTCTTATGCTACCAATTTAGGTTCGGATCTATGAGGTCACACACATTAGAGTTCACAATCTAATCAAATGGTTGATCAATGATTAAAAATTATTCTAGGATTAAATGATCAATATGATTGATGTTTAATCTAATACAAGTATTGTAGGAGGATCGATTAGCAAGTAGATTGCTAATTGGCTTAATTTAATTAAGCCAGAGGGCTGAGATTAAGTCTATTATTTAGTTAGATTTAGTTTGGACTTGATTGGATCAAGTCCAATTGATTTATTGGATAAGCCAATTGCAAGAAAGAACTAGTTCTAGTTCAATTAGAATTTAGATCAACCCAATTTCTAATTTGATTAAAAAATTAATTTAAATTTAAATTTAATTTAATCTAATTTAATTAAATTTTTAATTGGATTAAGATCTATTTGAATTGGGTTGATTTATTTTTTATTTAATTTGATTTGAAAAATCATATATGACCAAGTCAAATTGGAAGTCCAAATGAGACTAGGACTTCCCATCCTTGTGCCAATGACCCCCCATGCCCTTTCCTTTGTTTTGTGCATGGAAATTTCATTTCCCTAGGCCTTCACATGTGCCCAACTCCCTCCCTTCTTTCTGACATGGTAAGTGGTTATGGACCAAGTCAAATTTGGAGAGTTGTTTTGAAATCAAACTCTATTTGATAGAGTTTGTTGCAATCAAAATTCCTCCTCCCTTATGCCACCCATACTCCTGGTTTTTCTCTAGAATTTTTATGGAAATTAGAGGAGTTTCTGTGCGACAAAATGAGGTAGTCCACACCAAAAAAAAGAAGGTTCCCTTTTTGGACATTCGTTGCTAGGTATTTGACCTAGACAAGGAGTCTGTCCTAACTCTCTATTTAAAGAGATTTTTGGGCTTATTTTTTAGTGATTTCAAATATTAGAGAGGGATCTTGGGCATGAAAAAACTAGAGAGAGAAATCCTTGGGGCATGGGAATATTAAAGACACTAATCTAGGTGTTCAGATGAGAGAGCAAGAAGAAGAAGAGAGTCTTCTTCTAGGGTTACTTTTGTTCATTCCTATTTCCTCCTTTCTTAGAGATTTTTGAATGCTATTTCAGATCGAAAGTCTCTTTCTTTTCTTCTAATTTTTGGAGTATCCAAATCTTAAAGAAGAAAGCATCGAATTGACCATCGAAGAAGGATCAGCACAATACTAGCATACTATGCTGATTTTCGAGCATCGAACTTTTGATCAGGATTCGTGGACTTGTGTGGACATCTCTTAGAGGCTAGATTCATGTGTGGCTTAGAGCTACATCCTTAAGCCTGGATCAGCAAGTTAGAACATCTAACTTGCATAGGTAATATGGATCTGATCCTATGTTACATACCTGCAATAGATCTAGTGTAGATCCATATTGATGTGATCAACATGTCTTTTATTTTTTTATTATTTTTAAATTTTTAATTTAATCTCATTCTATAATCATATAATAGGATCTTAGATCTAAGAATTTTTTATATTTTATAAATTAATTTTGATTAATTTTTCTCTTTTGCTGCCTGGATCTTGAAAAAGTTTTAAGATCTAGTCCTGAAATCCAAGATCAGGTTCCTTCAATGGTGCCTCTCTCATTTTCTTATGGATCCTTATTTGATTTCAAAACTTTGAATTTGATTCAAATTTGTATTTGATTAGGTTTAGAACTTCTTCTCTATTGGGCATGAAGAGCAATTATGAATTGCTCTTGGGTGTGGAGAGTTCTTGGAGAGGGAGAGAGAGAGAGTCTTAGGCATGAGACCCTCTAGGCGTGAGCTATCCTTGGGCATGGGGTCTCTTGTGGTGGCATGTGCAAGCCTCCAAGCTTGGAGATTAGATCTCAATCCTCTCTTCTTCCTTTCCTTCTGAAGAAGTCCTTCAAGATTTTATCCATCTTTCCTACGAAGATTGGCATGCATGCAAAGTAGAAGATCTGTGCCTCCGGATCTCGTAGAGCATCAAGCTTCAGGAGCTTCTACCTTGATCAAGTCTTCCATTGCAAATCAAGATATAATTTAATAAGGGTTATGAAAAGTTTTAAATTGCAATCTATTCATTTTTCCTCCTAGCCATGCGATGTGGATCGCATGTTTCCTTCAACTGGTATCAGAGCTAGGTTGTATGTCATGATTGTGTAGTCTATTTCTAAATTTTTATGATTTAATGAGATTAAATCTATTTTGATCTGGTATTTTCTATATTCTTCTGATTTGGTTTCGACCAGATTATCAAATCGAAAATAGCTCCTAAAAAATAGTCTATTAAAAATCTGTTTTAACAGAAATTTTTTTGCAGATTTTTGTTCTATTTTGAAATCTAATTATACATGGATCTAAATCTATTTTTGACAGATTTTTTGTGGATGTATTTCAATTATAGAATTGATGTTTGAATCAGATTCAGATCTGAGTCTATTTGACAGAGTTTCAGATCTGTTATGAACAACATATATGCAAATATATGATTATTCCTTGATCTAGAATTTTCTTTTTCTATGCAATCATACATTGTTTGGAATAGCTTTTGTATGCTTTCCAGATCTGAAATTAATGTTTCATATGATGTTAAAATTAAAGTTCAGATCTGAAACTCACATATTGTAGTATCATAATCTAATTAGATTATATAGGAATTCTACAATTGTTGTTTTCTACACATGTTTTGCATATGAGATATGTAATGTAGATTTTTTTTAGTATCGAGTACTCAAATTGAGTTAATCACCATGGCCGTCTGATCATAAGAGGAAGCAAGGATTGAAGTCGCTCTCTTGCCCAATCGATGGGTTCTCTTATGGCATGTTGGGGTGCCACTGTGATTACATCTCATGAAGAAGAAAATCGAAAAGAACTTTTAAAATTATTTTAATTATAAATATATTTGGATTAGATCTAAAAGACTTATGATCTATTTTTTATTATTCTATGTAAAATATCCAGATTAGAAAATAAGTTTCATAATCTAAAAATTAATGACATATGATGTAAATTTTCATAAAAATCTTTATAAAATAGTTTTAAAGTTGAAATTATTTCAAGACATAATTTCATACAATTAATTAAAAATTAAGATATGAAATTGAAAGATATAGATTTGAGAATTGAAGATCTTGAGACACTCCATAAATCATGGAGATATGGGCTAGCTTGAATCAGGTTAATCAACTGGGTTAGATCTAGGGTTAGAATCATATATGGACTAAATTGAGAAATATATTAAATCTAATTAGAGTAGGTTAATATTTCTCCATATCAACCTCAATAGTTGTAGCTTGATCAAGTCCATATTTTTTATTTTAACAAATGGACATGATTGTGGCTTAGTGGTTTGAGCTTGGATCAATAGGCTGATCTGATCAATTCTTAATAACCAATTGGTGTCTAAGATAAGTATGATAGTATGATCGGTGGTTTTTAATTAATAGCCCACTTACCTGATCATTTCGATGGTATCTAAGATAAGCAATAGGGTAGATCCTCCCATCGATTTCACTTACTTGGCCAACTTGGTCAATTAAGTTTTGAGCTAGGTGCTTAATGATTCGAGCTAATCCATGTCATTAAGGTTAATCAGTATGACTGATTTAGGAGCTCTTGAACTAGCTTGTTTCTAATCCTTCTCGATGACTTAGTAAAGTCAGTGGAAGGATTTTCAAAATACTGGTTAATTCATTTCTTGTTCCTAAATTATTTAATTAAATTCTCTAAATTATTAGATCCTTAAAATGACATTATTATAGGGATAACAAGTTCATAGTCTCCCATTCATGTGGATGATAATGGGTCCAATAGTTTAGATAATCATTAAAGGCACCGCACACCTAGTGTTTATCTAGCTATTGAAATTATTATTCATAATATGATGACTCAGTTGTGATTTTCTAATAGATGGTCTGGTTGGCCGAGTCACACTCGAGCCTAATCATTTGTTAGTTGGTTGTACTGAGTAGGTCATATTAATGATTGGATCTAACCAGGATTTTCAGTAGAGGTGCCACATGCCTGTTGAAGAGATACTTGGAACAAAATTATTACTAAAAGTTATTTGAAGAAACAATTGGTTAAAAACCTATCCATAGATGCACATGGATTGACCGAGCCACACTTGGGCCCGTATACAATCTGTGAGGATTCTAGTACCCGCTAAGGAATCAGATTCCTCAAATTAAAGATAGAGGCTACCAATTCATATAAAATAGTGGAAGAACCTTTAGACTAAAGTCCAAATATTTATGATTAAATAATTCATATACTAATTAGATTTTGATTTTCTTTTTCAGTAATAGCTAATTCTTTATCGCTCCACTCGATATTGGACAACGACAAGCTCACCAGATCCAACTTCGATAGTTGATAATGCAAGTTGAGAATAATTCTAGAGCATGAGAGGATCTTATATGTGATTATGGATCCTACACCTGAGGAGCCTGTAACCAATGCGTGTGGTGCAGCTAGAGACACTTATCATAAGTGGCTTAATGACCACACAATGGTGCATTGCATCATGAGGGTTGCTATAAATGATGAGCTCAGTCATCAATTCAAGGATGCACAGCCTGAGGAAATAATTCAAAAGTTGAATGAGTCCTTCAATACCCTTGAGGATGTCGAGAGATATAAGACCTCCTGTGCTATCTTCAATGCCCATATATGAGATGGGACATCGATCACTGGTCATGTATTATTTGTGATTGAGCAGATCGAATGCCTAAGCCAACTTGGCTTTCCATTACATGAATAGTTGGCTAAGGATGCTATTCTGAACCCACTTTCGAAGTCTTAACTATCCTTCCTAAGTCATTATAGAATGACTAAGCTTATAGTGAACTACCATGGTTTGCTAGGATTGCTGTAGACTTTTGAGAAGGACAACTAGCTCCACAAGGATCCAGTTAATGTGGTAGGTGGGTCTTCTACAGGTCGCCAGTCCTCTAAGAGAGGAAAGAAAAAGGTGTAGAAGAATCATGCTAGGGCTCCTAAGCCCAATTAGAGCAAGAAGTCAAAGTTTGACAAGAGCCAAGCAGAGTACTTCTTTATAAGAAGCTAGATCACTGGAAGAGGAACTATCCTTAGTATCTAGCCTCCCTTGATCCAAACAGGCTGAATAAGAGAAATAGACAATCAGTTGCTGGACAAAGTACTTATATGATAACTCTTTGTAATTTTTCTATATATGATACTACTACTAGGTATTGGATACTAGAAGTTTAATTAATATTTGTAATTCATTGTAGGAACTTTAGGTCAGTAGGAAGTTTAGAAATGGCAAACGGTTCTTGAACGTTGGAGATGAAAGCCTTGTTCTAGTTCTAGCTTTAGGAACTATTCAGCTTATTTTTGAGTCTAGGGTTGTCATGTTATATGATTGTCATTATTGTCCTTTCCTTTTTATGAATGTCATCTCTGTAGGCCTTTCGACCAAAGTTGATTTTAATTTTTTAATAAAGGATGAATTTTATAATATCATTTTGAATAGTACTATAATTATGCCTGGATAATTAAAACATGGCATGTACCTTCTATCACATCCTATTGGTGTAATGTACATATTTAATAAACACCCTAAAATAGATAATGTCAGTAATACCTACCTTTGGCATTATCGACTAGGTTATGTGAACAAGAATAGAATAAACAAATTAACTAAGGAGGGAATCCTCGATATTAATGATTGTGAATCATTACCTATCTATGAATCTTGTCTTCTTGGCAAGATGACAAAGTCATCTTTTAAAGAAAAGGATAAATGAGCTGGTGATATTCTAAGTCTAGTACATAGTGATGTATGTAGACCCATGAACATAAGTGCCAAAGATGGATATAATTACTTCATTATTTTTACTGACGATCTATCTAGGTATGAGTATATCTACCTTATGAAACATAAGTCCGAATCATTTAAAATGTTCAAATGATTTCATAATAAAGTAAAAAAATAAACTAAAAAGAGTATTAAAACTATTTGATCAGACTGAGGAGAATACCTCATCAGTGATTTTCTGATATATCTAGAAGAGAATGAGATTCTTTCATAATAGACTCCTCTAGGGACACCACAACATAATAGGATGTCGAAAAGGAGGAATCGAATATTGTTAGACATGGTTCAATCCATGATAGACTTTGTGACTCTGCTAATCTTCTTCTAGGGATACGCTCTAGATACTGCTTGCTATGTATTGAACAAGATTCCAAGCAAAATTATCAATAAAATACCATATGAGATATGAATAGGGTGCAAGCCGGTACTCTCACACCTTAAGATTTGGGGATGTCCGGCTTATGTAAAATGTTTAAAGATAGATAAGCTTGGACCTAGATCCAATAAGTCCTTGTTTGTAGGGTACCCAAAGAAAATAAAAAGGTATCATTTCTACCTTGTTGAAGAACAAAAAGTGCTCGTCAGCAATATGACAGTCTTTTTAAAAAGAGAATTTCTTAAAAAAGAAATTGATGCCACTAAGATCGAACTTAGTAAAGTTCATGAGGTAGAAAACCAGACACATTTGAGTAGACAAATAGAATCAGATTTGATTGCAAAATCAAATTCGAAGCCTATTATAGAGATGCCCTTAAGAAGATCTAGTAGAGTACTATATCAACCAAATAGATACTATGGTTCCTTGGTCAGAGATGGTGATCTTATTGAGCTAGATGAGAACAACGAGAATCCAATCACCTATATGGATGCCATGTAGAGCCCCGACTCTAAAAAATAGCTAAATGCCATGAAATCCAAAATAGAGTCCATAGAAATCAACGGTGTATGAACACTTGTTGATCCACCTAAAAGGATTAAACCTATAGGGTGAAAATGGATTTTCAAAAGGAAAAAAGAAGTGGATGGAAAGGTAGACCTATAAAGTCTATCTAGTTGCCAAGGAATATCATCAACATTATGATATTGACTATGATGAGATATTCTTTCTTATGGCAATGCTCAAGTCTATTCAGATTATGCTTGCAATAGCGGCATACCTAGATTATGAGATCTGGCAAATTGATTTTCAAACCCCTTTTCTTAATGAAGAGCTAGAAGAAGAGGTATATATGATACAGCTTGAAGGGTTCGTATCCATAGATTAATCTAAAGTATATAAGCTAAATAGATCATTTATAAATTGAAGTAAGCTTTTCAGAGTTGGAACATGCATTTTGATAAGATGATAAAAATATATGGCTTCATTAAGAATGAAGAAGAGCCTTATATCTATAAATGAGAAAACAGTTCTGTAGTTGTATTTCTTATATTGTATATGAATGATATTCTCTTAATTGAGAATGACATTCTCGCATTATAAGGACTAAAAGTATGGTTATCATCATAGTTTTCCATGAAGGTTTGGAAGAATCATCTTACATCATAGGGATGAAGTTCTATAGAGATAGATCTAAAAAGTTGCTTAGATTATCTCAATCCATATATATTGATACCATGCTGAAATGGTTCAGCATGAAAAATTTAAAAAAAAGCTATTATTGCTCTAAGAATTGATTTTGATGATTACAAAGCATTTGAGAAAATTACTAATGAATTTGGCTTGAAAAAAAAAAATTTGTATTTTAGGGGCAAAATCATAATTTTATCAAGTTTTGATCTAAGAGCCTCAAGAGTAAGTATAGAAGATTTTTAATCTTTTGAAGATAGTTTCATAATTTTTTGATGCATATTTTGGAAGAAAATCAAGTTTGAAGCAAAAGGATCGATCACTAGGTCTACCCCTATTGAAACGGGCTGTTTGGCACACTGTCTCTGTGCCAAGGGTTGACCCTAGGGTCAACCTCTGCTGTTTCGAAGGCCAAAAATATAGAATGATTGATTTTTTAAATTCTATCTCAGAGGTTGACCTCGAGATCAACCCTTATGCCAGAGGTCGACCCATGAGTCGATCCCTATGATGAAAATTTTCTGCAATGGCTAGTTTTATCCCATTTTGACAACTTTTAATGCTTTCTTTAAGGTCAGGATTCTCTCCTCCACCTATTGAAGATTTAAAAGGCTATAAAAAGAAAAAAAATATATATAAGAGATTGATAACATTTAATTCAGTCCTAAGCAAAAGGTCCTCTTCAACAAAAGAAGCTTTCATTTTCAAGTTCACCAATCTCTCAAGAGCTCATTCACGTCTCCAACAATCTTAAGAAAAATCAGAAAAGCTTCCTCCATTATTGTGTAAAGCATTCTTAAGATTTTATTTTCTTATTAAGGGAGCTAAATTTATATTTGATTGTCATTAACTCTTATACTCTGCTTTATTATTTTGTTTAAAGTTTTGGGAGGTTCCAAAACTTGGAAGGATTGATCCAAGCCTTTAATCGGAGTGTGTAGGATTGGCTTGTACCCAAAAAATAAGTATGCTAGCTTGGATAGCTAGGGTCGGAGGTACCAATGTTGTATTCTGGTTGAATACGTTTAGTGATTTTGAATTTTCAAGTAGGAGCTTGGGGGTGGATGTAGGTACAAGAAAAGCACCAAACCACTATAAATCTTACTTGTCTATGGTGTGCTTACTGTCTTTCTTTTTTTAGTTTATTAAATTCTTGCTTTTTAATCTTTTATATATTTATCTAATCTAAATTGCTTCACACATACTACTTGCATATCATCATTTAATCTTGATAGCTTTAAATTAGTATTAAAATTTTAAAAATCCAATTCACCCCCCATCTTAGGTTGCATAGCTAGAAAACAAGTGGTATCAGAGCATAGTACTCTAGCCCTATTTGATTTAACCATCAAAGAGCCAAAGATCTATGATAATCCAAGTTAGTATTTCTCTAGCTAAGGGATAGTCCACAAACCGACCTCCACTTTTCAATGGATCAAACTATACCTATTGAAAAGTTCGAATGAGAATATTCATACAAGCACTTAACTATGATATGTAGAGTATCATAGTTAATGGACCACATACACCAACTAAGATAATTGATGGTGTGGAATTAACCAAACCCGAAAAGATATGGGATGAGGTTGATAAGAAAATGGCTCAACTCAATGCAAGAGCCATGAATGTTTTATATTGTGCTTTAGATGCTAATGAATTTAATAGCATTTCAACATGCATGTCGGCTAAGAAAATATGGGATAGCTTAGAAGTAACTCATGAAGGCACTAATCAAGTTAAGGAGTCAAAAATTAACATGCTTGTGCACAAATATGAACTTTTCAAAATGAAGCATGATGAGTCAATAACTAAAATGTTCACTAGATTTACGGACATTATAAATGGTCTTAAAAGTCCTGGCAAGTCTTATTCTAATAGTGGTCTTGTGAGAAAGATTCTTAGCACTACTATAAAAATGGCCTATGGTAGCGCTTACTATGGCAGCAGTTTTCGAAACCGCTGCCATAGCACCACGACAGACCTATAGCAGCAGTTTTTGTAACCGTTGCTATAGGTCCAACATATAGCAGTGGTTAACAAAAATTGCTATCATAGGTCAGATCTATAGCAGTGGTTCATTATAACCGCTGCCATAAGTCGGACCTATAGCAGCAGTTAGTAGGAACCATTGCTATAATCTGATTTATGGTAGTGGTTAATTATAATCACTATCATATATATTTTTTTTAAAAATATTATATAATTTTAAAATTTAATGTCTATCTTCACCGTTCATTATCTAAATAATTATCATTAGAGTGTCATCGCAAAAGATTGCATCGATCTGATGGCCTAGCTTCGTCAATCAGAAAAATTTGATTTCGACGATCACAAACAATGATGCGATGATCTAATAGATGGAGACCTTCTATGGATTAAAAAACCTACAACGATGATCTCGATGATGTTTGTAGCATACTATCAAAGTTTTACTTCAATCAAATATCATTATTTTTTGTAGCATACTATCAAAGTTTTACTTCAATCGAATATCATTATTTTGGTCAATTTAGTATAGGTTAGTTTCGACCATTAAATGATAAATGATTGATCAAAGGACCAAATGGTGTCCGATTATGAGATAATTTTTTTTATAAATGATCTTTGCTACTTTTTTAATTATTTTTTATAGTAGTGATTATAAAATTTAACTTGTGAGATGAAGAATGATCTAAAACTATACATCTCCTGATAACCATTCTGAAACTTCACTGGTTGTTATGCTCGTGCTTTTACAATATCTGCTTAACATGAATAATTTATATGAAAATGATTTAAATTTTACTATCATCATCATATAAAATATTTAAAATTATAATAAAAATTATTTAACTAAAAAATTATCTCATAATTGAACGTCGTTTAATCCTTTGATTACTTGTTTCTAATTTAACGGTCGAAATCATTCCATACTAAATTACCATGATAATAATATTCGATTGAAGTAAAATATTGATAGTATGCTATAAACATCATCTAGATCATCATTATAGGTTTCTAGATCCATCGAAGGTCTCCATCTATCAGATCATCGCATCATCGTTCGTGATCATCTAAATCAAATTTTTCTAATCGATGAAGCTAGGGCCATCGGATCGAGGCGATCTTTTGTGATGATACTCTAATGATAATTATTTAGATAATAAATGATGAAGATGGATATTAAATTTTAAAATTATATAATATTTAAAAAAATAAAAAAAATATTTTTCATCTATGGCAGTGGTTATCAAAAACCGCTGCTATAGATCTACAGCAGCGATTATAGAACCGCTGCCATAGATCTATGATAGTGGTTCGATAACTGCTGCTATAGGTTAGGTTAAAAATTTCATAATTTTTTCTTTCCTTTCATGCATGCTTAATCTCTCTTGCTCTCTCTCTCCCCCTCCTCTTCGTTGTTGGTGAGGCTCCTACCCCCAGCCGATGTCACCCCTCTTTCCCCCCAGCCAGCATCGCC